>MDKH01062291.1:0-33492 GCA_005239495.1 Nicotiana undulata
CTCGTTTCTTCAGTATAATTTGGACCATGTCAAAAGAAAGAAGGGATAGCCTTAACATACCTGAAGTAGGGATAAATCTGCATTGTACCATCACTGTACCATATCACGAACCACTTCAAGAAACATAATCCTAAAGAAGTCATATCCTAGTAGGCACCGAGGGTTTCCAAGATATGGAGCACGAAATATACTTAATAATTTTATTTTTCATAAAAGAAATTCACTGTTCCAATCTTGAACAGATATGGCCCACACCTCTACACACTCCACTAAAATACCAAAGCTTGGTTCACCAATAAGATTTCAAACTTGCAACAAGGAACCCAAAGGAATTGAATATAGTGCATATTTTCTGAAACATCTAAGTTGTTTGGTGTAAAGGGTATTCATCAATGTTTTATTATAATCTCAAATGCAATGTTTACGTCAAACTATTTTACAATTTCAACAGAAGACATAATAAGAAACAAAAAAAATAAGATCTTGTTCGAAAATGCCTTGAATAGGATACTAGGAAAGAAAACCAAATTTGGTAATGTTATGAATCTAAACTTGATAAGGTCTTACACTTACTTACACGTAAGTGTCTTGTAACTTTAAATGGACAATAAGACACTGTGACTAAGTGTCATAGGCCATAGTAATGGCTTGTTGCCACGTGGGGGTGGGGTGAGAATTATTTAAAAAAAATTCACTTATTAGGTAATTAGGTAGTGTCCCGTTACCCGGTAATTAATCAATTACCCGCATAATTTAAAAATTACCACAAATTATTTAAAATTCTATTTATCTTAATATAATTTATATATATATTATTTATTATACTACAGTGGACATATGGTACCTTGCAAGGTACTAGTTCATAGTTATCGGGTATTATTGTTCGATCAGTTTTAATTCCAAATTGACCACTTTCAACGAAACTCGTTTTCTTTAATCTGTGTACCCTCTTATTCTTCATAACACTTATTTATTGCTTGCTATAAATAGCGTAAGTACGTTAACGTCAAGCTGATCTCATCCCCAAGTCTACATCGGTTAACTGAAAGCGAAATTTTAACGTACAATACTTCAGGGTGCAATATCGTCGTAACTTAATACTGCAAAGCGTAACATCATCGAAATACTGCGGGGCGTAACACACGGCCACCCCACTCGGGGACTATTACTTCGGGCAAGCTCGAAGTAAATGGGGAAATAAGCCCAACGGGCAGATCCCATACTCAGAGGCTACAGCCAAATTAATACGGTTCAGAGACGTCTTAATTCCGTAACAAAATAGGCCTTCGAATTCTTTCATAACCGGTTTTAAAGGCAACCCCCGGCAAAGTAATAAAAGGCTTCGATAATATTAAGCCTCAAAAACTCTAATGAATGCAAAATTTATTCGAACTCTCGAACGAATCCTTATCATTTCGTGCTAAGGCATTCCAAGTTTTGTAAATACGAATGATAAAAACTTTTTTGAGCCGAAAAGGGTAAAGCCTTACACTTACAAACAATCTTTTTACAAAGGCCAAATCGGTCAAATACAAAACTACAAAGGCCTAAGGGATGCTTTTACTTCGAGTTCGAGAGATCATTCTCGCTCAACAAGAAAACCTAAGGGTTAACCTATTTCGAGTTCTAGCAGACCCTTGCTCGATAATAAAGCCTAAAGCTACACTGATTCGATTTCAAGCAAATCAACCTCGGGCCTTAGAATACAACTTCATAACTTTATGTTATGGTGCTCTGACCTTTGTATAGATCAATGAAAAACGAATAGACCATAGAAGCCATGAAAGGGAAGAAAGGTTTTTTTATATACAACTCAAAAGTCATTTACAAGGGCAACATGGCCTGATGGAAATTCTTTACAAAAAGCCGAAACAGGTCTCGACAGAAACACAAAGTATAAAATCCTAAAGGGCCTCATCATCTCCGAGAGAAGCATCTTCACCCTCGGGGCCTTCTCCACTTTCAGATCCCCTCATGCTCTTAGAATCACCGTCATCATGATAAGCTAACCCCTCTGCTTCAACTTCAATCTCCTTAGAGCTCTCGATCTCGACCGTAAGGCCGAAGCCATGAGCATGGATCTCCTCAAGAGTCTCCCTCCGAGACTGGCCTTTGGCGTGCTTAGCGACCCAATTTGCTCGAACTTGAGCAACCTCGGCGACTTCCTTTGCTCAGACCTGAGCAACTTCATCATCGGTCCGATAGATAGCCACCATTGCATTAGCATTGGCCTTGGTCGCTTCGACCTCTGATTTAGCCACTTTGAGTTGTGTGGCCAGCTTCTCCTGATCGGAAATTGTTGAACCCAACTGAGACTGGAGCTCCTCGATTTTCTTGGCTTGCACCAAGGTTTTCTCTTTCACGCTTCGAGTTGGATTTCAGCCGAAGCTAGTTGGGTTCGGGCAGTCTCCTTTACTGAGGACAGGCGGCCCATATTTTTTTCCATGCCTCGGCCCCAATCTTCACTATGTTTAATTCCTCACGGAGTTGCCCGATCACATCGAGCTTTGTTGGACCTGCGGGTTCGAACCATTAGTCACCACGCCCGAATCACCATCACTAACTTAAAAGATTCTTCTTACCCACTTGGCCAGTTTGGCATGTTCTTTCTGAACCACTTCTAGCTCAGCGTGGAGGCCTTTAGTTTCCCCTTCTCTCTGATCACTGAGAAATTTGAAAGGCATCCTTTTCCTTAGTGAGCCCACGGATCTCAGCCTGGCACCGGCTCAGCTCCCCTCGAGATCAGAAGAAAGCCTCATGATGAAGCACCGAAACCTACAAACATAGAAAAAGAAATTATACAAAGGGAGAAAAATACAAGTACGAAAATTGAAATCGACAAAGAAACTTGGGATTACCCGGTTTAGAGCATGTTGGGCTTTGTTGAAAAGACAGGGTGTTTCCACCTCATCCATCTTGGCTTGGTCTTCTTTTATGACCAAGCATCGGAGATAGCTAGCCACCCTTATGGGGGAAGCAAGAACCTGAGCATCCTCGGGGAACGAGATAATAATTGATTGCTTACGCTCGGGATCGGCACTAGGGGCCGAAAACTGATTGGTCAGTTTAAAGCTCGAGGAAGCCTCACTCGAGCTCTTCCTCGGTATCTCCAAGTCACTCAGACCGGTGACAACTTCAACTCCAACAAAATAAGCACAGAAAGGGTCTTCTACTCCATTGAGCCCTTCCCCGTGGCAAGTCTCCACCGCCTAAACTTCTTGTATCACCGCCTCGATGAATGAAGGAAACGAGGGGGAGTCTCCGATATCTATCACCCCAAGTAAATCTTTAGGGACACCGCCTTCATTTCGGGGAGCCTCGAGCTCGATTTCTACGTCGGCATCCACCGCCTCCTCAACAGCCTTCTCACCCCGAGGTGAAGCATCTTCGGCTCTTTCTAGCTCGGGGTCTTCGGCCGAGACTTTTCCCTCGATCTCATCGGATCGAGATAAAGCAGTTTCAACTCCCACCAGCTCAGTAGCTCTTCGGGTCTCGGCGTCAGCTCGTACACGGGCCACCAGCCCGGAATCATCATCATCTTCTTCTTCATCATCCCTTAGCCGTTGGACCGACTCCAAAGTCAGAGGGATGATGATCCCCTTCGGTTTGCGGATTGTATTCTTTTTGGGATTCTGCCCCTCAGAATCTGAAGCCCTTTTCCTTTTCTTCTCCTTCACCGGCTTCGGGACAGATGGTGGGGGAAAGATCTCTTCATCACCAGACGAGGATCTCATCGTCACGTCCTTCTAAGACCTACAAAATGAGAAATTAAGTCAGGAAAATGTTTGAACAATGGTCGAATTTTCAAGTCAGGAAAAAGGTTTACCATGACTACTAGCCTCCCATTGACAAATCGCTCTATGCGCCCTCGGCATGCGTCGCTATGATAACAGGCTCCTAACCCAATTCTCGAGTTGGGGAACTGCCTTCGGCATCCAAGTGGCGGTTGCATCAAGTATAACGTCGATAAGAAAGGATGAAAAGTTAAGACAATGAACAGAAATTAAGGACGGAATTATACTTACGTCTCATATTCCATTTCTCAGGAAATGGCATACTCGCAGCTGGGATTAAATATATGGTCTTCACTCAAACAAACTGGCCCATCCAGCCCCGATCTTTGTCTTCGTCTATGCTCGAGAAAGTTGCCCTGGTGGCTCGACGTTGAAGCTTTATTAGCCCACCTCGATAGAGTCGAGGGTTATACAGTCGTATGAGGTGGTCGAGGGTGAAGGGAAGCCCATCGATTTTGCTTACAAAATAGTGGAGTAGTATCACGTTCCTCCAGAAAGAGAGGTGAATTTGACCAAGGGTCACCTCGTATTTTTTGCAGAAATCTATGATGATTGGATCGAGGGCACCCAACATGAAGGGGTAAGTGTAAACACTTAGGACCCCTTCCACGTGGGTGGTGATTGATTCTTATGGAGCCGGCACCACCACATGTTTGTTACCCCAGTTGAAGTCTTTTTTAACCTGGGAGAGGAGGTTACTGGGTAACGAGCATATATATATCGACATCGGCTCGCATCAACCCGAAACCGAGGAGGTTTTCTCCACCTTGAAGTCAGAATTGATGACACACCTTCCGGGGAAGAACTCTTCGGGGCGTCGCTCCGCCGCTGGTTCCTCGCCGGCTGGCCGGGACGAGGAAGCGGTTTCTTTGTGCGAAACAGTTTTTGATGTTTTAGCCATGTCATTTTTACGGGCAAGGAAGAATAGAAGTTGAAAAGGAACACTTGGTATGCTGGGATAGAACAAGCAAGGAAGCTCAAAGATATGAAAAAACAAAGCTTTGAATAAGGCAAAGAATTTTGGAGATTAGAGGGAAGAAGATTTGAAAGTAAAGTTTGGAAGAATGAAGTAGGAGGGTATTTATTGATTTCACAACAACGGTTCAAAGCCGATAGTGGCCGACCGTCAGATTAACACTATTCAAAGCAATATACTGAGTTTTTCTTTTAAGCTTTCAATACTCTGTTACTCTGTTCATATTTTCCAATAGCCCACTTGTTTGATTCGAGGGCGATCTAGCTCGAGGGCCAAATCGCACATCATACTTGGTTTGCTTTATTTTTATTCACAGTCAATTTCTAACATCAATTTGCATATTTTCTCAATTTGTGCCAAGCGAAATCACGTATTCTTAAAATCACGTACAAATTTAATTGTTACCGTTTTCAGGGTAAACACATCTGCCACGGGAGTATCAACAAGTATGACTACTGAACACCACTGACTCTTTAAGATGACTAACACATAACTACCGGTGCCAGAGCAAGATTCCGAAAATCAATACCTTTCTGTCACATGCAGAATCTTAATTGTTTAGTAACACAATATCAGCATATGTTAAGCTGTTCCCCCTGAACTTCCAAAATAGAGCACAGGCTCAATGAGCGATGTCCATATGTAGTTCAATACAGAACCTTAACGCTCAAAAGTATATACGTAACCATTAGGAGGAAACATCACAGAGTGAGGGGGATTGTTGCAATTCGCTATATGTTTGTGCTATAATGAAAGAACATATCACCAGCTACTAAACAATTCAAAACTGCTCAACGGCTAAGGAACTCTTTTTCGTTGGGGTTATTAATGACACAGGAGATACAAGTAAGAACATTTATTATAACGTCAATTACTCCACCTTTTTTCACTAAACGAGCTCTTACTTCTACACAAAAATGCGATAAGATTGCAAGATTGCCAATCCTTCTCTAATTTGATGATATCCTGAACTTAGGTCCAACTTAGAGAAGAACTGACCCTCCTAACTCATCCAATAACTCCTCTATTACTATGATAGGAAATTTATTCTTAATTGTGTGCTTATTTAATACACATTCTCCATACCCCTTCTTTCTTTTTAACACATCACAATTGGAAAGAATTAGGGCTACTGCTAAGTCTGATCACACATGATTCTAGCATTTCCTGAATTAACTTTTTTTTGTTTGGATAACGTCTCATTACAGTGCTAACAAATCCCTTTAATCTTCGTTCATTCAACTCATAGGTAGATAGCATCCAGAAGGGCCAACCTTGCTAGTGTTTCCAGCATTAGCTAATCCACTTCTTGGATTTGAAAGTACATGCTCGGAGTATATTGAAGATAGAGAGGCTGTAGGGGCAGAACTACCTCCTCTTACCAGGGATGGCATCTCAACCTTCTGCAGATCAAGGGACTTTTCAAGTAATTGAGCCCAACTATATAAGCCTTCGTGAGAGTACGAGACGCCAACAATCACACTTGAAAAGACTCGGATAGGAAATAGTTGACCTGAGTAATCTTCAGACAGCTCCACAGAATTCAAGAGCTCACCAAAATGGTCTAACGAATTCTGCACAGTTAAACAAATCTTGCACAGCTACCTTTTGTCTTAAACTCATCAAATCTGCCACAGGGTCTTCATACGTTGCAATTCCAAATCTGTGGTACACTGATCTTGTGTAATCAGATCAAGTAGGAAGTTCACTAGAGAATCCTGACTTGAGATACATATGATGTTCTTGTAAATGAATTGCAACTAACTTCACTCTCATATCTAAGGGAGTATCGTCATCCCAAAGAACTGCTCGTAAAAATACACCCATCCGTCTTCACCATGATATTTCGGAAAATCAATTCAAGAACACCTGGAATGCACCTGATAATGGGTGTTAATATTATCTATGGACCGGGTGTTCTCCTGTTAATGGATTCCTCCCCAACAGACTGGTTTACGGTCTTCGTTCACAGCGAGAAACATCTGACGAACTTGTTTCATAGACTTGCAGTGCTTTTCATTCATAGCTACAATTTGATCCTTCAACGCATCTACTTCACGACACAATTCCCTGTATCTAGTGCCTTCCGCCACTGCCAAGGATCGTGAGCTCTGACACCAAATGTTATAAACTGAACAAGAGAGCTCAACTCAAAAGACTAGCCTATTAGGTAGGACTTAGGAGACCCTATTTGACTTATGGCCCATTACCAATACTCTTTACAATCGATGAGGGACTCAATTGGTTCACAATAAAGAATAGCCATAATAGGAAAAGCTACTGATTAGAACCTCCCAACTCCCTCTGCCTTATCAAATGGTACTTAAGCTTATATGCTTATATTCTTTCATTTAGTCCTTGTCAAAGTTCAAATAGAGTGGTAGTCAACATAATGTTACCTCGATAAAGATCATATAAAGCACGTATGGGAGCTACTCCAAACCCATAAAGCTCCTGCGCTCGAAACACGTCATACTCAAAAGTGGTGAACCATGTTTGAGCCACTACTTTCATTCGTTGCTTTTACTATGTATGTGTTTAATTTAGCATCCAAGGGTGTGGCCTAGTAGTTAATAAAATGGGTGCAGACTTTAGAAACCAGGGTTCCATTCCCATCATCACAGACAAAAAATACTAGGCGATTTTTTCCCATATGTTAAGTCTTGTTGGGCAAAGTTACTGTTGTACCTGTGTTGATGAGAGATAGCAGCTACGCCGTTGAATAGTTGAGGTTTGCGCAAGTTGATCCAGATACCACAGTTAAAAAAGCCATTTTATAATTCAAGATATTATCAGATACCACAGGGTTGTAGGATAGGGGGTAGTAAAGCTTTCCACCCTTCAGTCCCGGGGTGGGGCGGGTTTGGATAGGGTTGATCTTAGAGGGCTTGAGGTCTATGCTGCTATTGTTATTGCATGTCATTTATCTTATGGTTTCTATGCTATGCCACTATTTTCACGATTTCTGTTTGAGTTACTAATGATTTGTCTTTTTGTGTTTATTTTGTCTCCCTGAGCCGAGGATCTATTGGAAACAGCCTCTCTGTCCCTATCGGGGTAGGGGTAAGGCCTGCGTACAGACTACCCTCCCCAGACCCCACTTTGTGGGACTTTACTGGGTAGTTGTTGTTGTTGTTGTTGTTGTATGTGGGTTTCTGCATAAGAAGGATCTTATGAGAAAATGAACTATTTTCTGGTCTCCCTTCTTTTCCCACTGCTAAGCCTAACTTCAGCATTGCTTGGCAATGGTACACTTTAAAAAAAAAATTGCCCCCTTTCTCATTATATGTTTATATAGACATTGTTTTATCAAATAGGTTATGTTAGACCCCATATAAAAACTGTAGTATTATTATGCATAAAAAAGCAATTGCAAATGGTAATCCAAAAGGCTTAAGTAGCATTCAGCACTTCTTAGGATATCAATAATAAGTGATAAGCTTATGAGTGAGTTAATCTTCATTTTTCTTTCTAGATCTGCTATTTCCAATTGAACAGCCAACATTTGAGCAAGATTTTGACCTCTACTCAACCTAGATAATCAACTATCCCTTGCTACTTTAATAAATCGAGCCTCCAAGCGTGTGAATCAGCAATTAACAAAAAAATGAAGATGAGAAGTTCAGATTCTGCAAGTGACCATCCAAGAAATGTTGTCTCACTCTACCAAGAGAAATTCTTCGTGGATTTGAAGTTACTAAATTAGCCTCTGAGCTATGGATCATCAATTGTCATTGTAGAGACAGAACACTAAATACCAGTGGAATAATATAACTTCAATTTCGACACATTTAAGGTAAGGTTTTTTAAAGCGGAATTCTGCTACTCTTATTGACTCAAGGGGGCTACGATATTTTTTTCTCAGCCATCAACTTGTAGAGAAATCCAGACTGTAACTATTGATGATTCTACATTAGCTCTAAAGTAAGGAGACCACTTAAAAATGCTCATTGGATAAGAAAAGATGATAGAACACATGCAATAGTAAACTCAAAACAATTCAGTAGTACCATATCTCCCATATGAATCTTCAGTGACCACCTTTTAAAGCAAGGAGCTAACACACGTAATCCTCAAGAGGAAAAAATGATTCAAAACACAGAGAGAACTAGCGCAACAAAACTACCATAAACCAATTATCTTTCCCTTTTCAGTTTATCTTAAATATGAAGGACTTTAAAAAGAATAACAAACATAAAGGGAAATCAATTCACCACCACTAAATTCTAGATATAGGAACAACCATATTTATCCAAAGAACATTCACTAAAGAGCGCCATTCAGCCACATTTTTGTTAAAGTACACGTTTACCACATTAAGAAGAATGTTTTAAGTAATATTTCACTTCACAATTATAACAATCAACTACTTATATTCAAACAACTGTAGCATTCACAGTCCCTATGAATCATACTCATGTTCGCCCACCTTAAATGGGTAAAATATCAATTAATAGTTGCTGTTTTAGAGTGTAAAGGAAAAGCTCACTGATTTAAGTACCTGGGATTGAAGAGTAAAAGGATGATATCAGGCTGAACCTTAGGGTAATGGTTACATATCTGCTGAAGAACATGAGACATCTTCTTTGCAGTATTTCCCTCAGTTTTGCATTATTACCTGTGCGGCTGTGACTTGAGGTCCCCTTACTTAAATCCATATATATTTAGAAACTTTAGCATAGTACTCTGACATAGTATCTATTAAATGCTGGGAACTGAAAGTGAGAAGTAAAACACATTGGAAACTGAGATGATTGTTTCAAAATTATAAGAGCTGTCAAAACTTGAAATGAACTCCACAAGTTGATAAAGAAAATAATACTTATATAGAAAGAGAGATAGGGACAGGAACGCTGAGCGTAAACAAACATAGCAAGAGTTCCCCAGATAAGCAAGTTATTCACCCTCATAAGGTAATAGTACACCAACACCAAATACACGGGCATAATATGCATGAGTTGTGGCAAGATAAAAATATTATCAGGAAATATCAACATAATCATAACTGTATAGGTCAAAATCTGATCAAAAGAAGTTCGCATAAGAAGGAACGACCAGGGACCGAGTAAGCTGAAGTCGTGCTTATGAGGCGATATGACGGCGAGTGGCCCGGCTATGGCCGAGGTCAAACATCCAGAAAGCCTACACGGCGGATCAGACACTTAGGTGTCTCAATGGGTTATTCTGAAGGACGATCAAAGGACTGAGGCACTCTGGTTAAGGACCGCTGAGTGAATGAGAGTGTTTTATATAAATACTAGGGGGGAGAGGGAAGAAGAGGGGAGGTTCACAAACACACACATATGTCACTCTAAAGGGAAAAAGCTCAGGATCTGAGGTTCTGCACTATGAAGCAGAAGGAACCCAGCACCTTGCTATCCATCTGTAAATCAACTCTATTGAATAAAAGAAGATCTATCTCCCTCATAGATGGGTGAACCCTTCCCTTCACTTGTCTTCTATTATTATTTGATATTAGTCAAGTTATTATCTTTTCTTGTATTGCGGAACTTAATCGAAAATGCAACCGATTTATTTGTCCGACCATGTTAGCTCACTCTTGCTTGTGATTTTGATCTAGAATTAATTATCTTCGGCTAGGATTTGCCCTCCATCTCTTTATTTAGATTAGTTTAACAAAAAGACTTAAACACTTTTTGGTCAAACAATTTGGCGCCGTCTGTGGGGATTTTCTATCCAAAGTCTTAGTTTCCTCTAGATCCAAATGCGGTCCTAGTTCCATTTCCCATCCGATGAAGTTTCATCCTTTTATTTACGCACGCAAACTTGAGAAACTTGCCGGTAAGCCCCTGAAACTGCCAAACTAACTAAGGATAGATCCTAGCATGAAATCGGAGTTATGTTTGATTTATACGCGAGAACTACGTTGCGCCGTAGTAGCAGTTCTGGTGCGTTGTGAGCGCAAGTCGTCATAGCATGACTACGACCATTACGTACCGAGCGCGTCCGCAACCCTATTGCCATATTAACGCCAGATACCATCTATACCTTACGCATATTGTATTCTCTCTTACAATACGGAATTATGCATGTTACGTAATTCTCTGAAATGATAAATATGCCCCGCCTGTATATTTGTGGTATAACTTATGTTTCTGTTGTCTTTGTGCGCCTGGGACTTGGCCGAACCGGGACTCGAACTCGAGATCCTAACGGGCGAAGTGAGTCGTCAATCCATGAGGTACCCAGGCTCAACCAATGACGAGGCTAAACACAAAGCTGGTATCTGATCTAAAACTAGCATCAGAGTATGGAACAAAACGAGTCGCTCTGCGGCGCGATTTCCAGTTCGTTGCCAGTCAAGCCGAGAGGACTGTCCAGGTCTAAGGAGCGGAGACAGCAAATACCAATCCAAAGACCCACAAGACGCCACCCGAGTTCGACGAATGTCAGCTCGCCCAAATCCCTCAAGCACAGAGCGCCGAGATAAGCGACCTCACCAAACTGATCGCAACCACGAAGCAGAGCGAGAGAAAGAAATGTGGTCGCTCCTCTCCGCCAACCAACCAGTCGAGGTAACAAATTATTTTGTTTGCTTCTAACCTGTTATTCCTTTTTTAAAGTGGAACAGAAACAGGGGCGTTCTCCCACATACGCGAACGAGGGACAGCCGACATACAGATTTTAAGTTTCTTTCTCCTCCAAGAAGATACTCAGACCCCTTCGGAAAATGGCACATCAGGAAAACGCCTCACGTCATATCATACTGCACATAACGGGCAAACGATTTTGAATAAATTGACACCATAAAGAAAAAGTCCACGTGGACTGGGACTGGGTTGCCAGCCCGGAAAACGTGCAAATCTCTCCAACGCATGCAGAACATAAGTGCGCAAAACTCACTCGTGTACTCACCAAGGCGGCGTTGCGCCGACACAACCAGATAAATTCGATGAGTTACTTCCGGACCTCGCCCGAATTAACCGGGGATTAGGATGTCTCGAAGCCTAAGTAATGAGTTCATCGCCCCGCCCGTCAACTACCTCTCCGGGCCGAGCAACAAAGGGACTAGATAGACTGGGACTTCTCAAAGGTGTGTACGAATTGGGCAGAAACGTGTAAATATCCTCCAACGATAAGTAAGCGGCCCCTGGTCGTTCTGCGATATGACCTAGCAGAGCAACATACGGTGTTCTTGCGCAACTCCCCCAAGCTCACACCGCGCCAAGGCAGGTAACGCACATCCGACCACGCTCGAATTTACAAGTTAAATTCGACCAGGATCGAATTCCATCCCCCAGCCATCGTCAATTATAAGTCAAGATTCGACCTTGCTCGAATTATAAGTCAAAATTCGACCTCGCTCGAATTACAAACCAAAATTCGACCTCGCTCAAATTATAAACCAAATTCGACCTCGCTCGAATTACAAGTCAAAATTCGACCTCGCTCGAATTACAAGCCAAATTCGACCTCGCTCGAATTATAAGTCAAAATTCGACCTCGCTCGAATTACAAGTCAAAGTTCGACCTCGCTCAAATTACAAGTCAAAGTTCGACCTCGATCAAATTACAAGCCAAATTCGACCTTGCTTGAATTGCAAGTCAAAATTCGACCTCGCTCGAATTACAAGCCAAAATTCGACATCGCTCGAATTATAAGTCAAAACTCGACCTCGCTCGAATTACAAGCCAAGTTCGACTTCGCTCGAATTACAAGTCAAATTTGACCTCGCTCGAACTGATTACAAGTTAAATTCGACCTCATTCAAATTTGCAGCAAGTTAAATTCAACCTGGCTCTAGTTTACAACCAAACAGCAACGACTTATTGCGTGAAAAGCCGAAAGGTTCAAAAAAAAGAGGAAAGAGAAAGGGAAAGGACAAAGACGTACGACGAAATATAAATCAATTGCTCCATCCAAGGGAGAAATAGCATCTTACAAAAGGCCAAAAGCGGGCCCCCCCACAAAAAGAAAAAATAACAACAACGAAGAAAAGAACAAAAAACTAAGTATAGAAAAAACTAAGCACAAAGGCTTCACTCAGCACTGCCCCCCGTCCACGCCACCCCTCTCCCCGCTCGGTCCAGCGGCTTCACCTCCACCATCGCCCTCTCCATCAGCACTTTCATCATCAAAAGCAAGCCCGTCCTAGGCCTCATCATCTTCACCAGACTCCGGTATCGCAGGGTCATAGCCGCATGCAAGACGGGCCTCGCGTGCTTTAGCACGAACATCTTCAAAAGCAGCTTCAGGAACACTCCCTGCCATCAACAAGCCCTTATATATATCCCGCTGAGCCTTAGCATGGATCCACATCTCGTACAAATGGCGAGGAACGGCAGCAGAGGCAGATGCTTGAGGAGGAGCCTGAGCCACCAATCGCGCCTTTTCAGCCTCGAGAGCCACAATTTGATCGTGTAGGTTCGAGACATCTCTCTCAAGCCCACTGATTCATTCCTCGAGTTGCACCTCCCTCAGTGCAACTGTTTCCATCTCAGTTGCTCGCTCAGACCTGAGAACGCGGATAGTATCTTCCAGTGTCGTTTCCCTCGCCAAAGCCGCCACTCGGGCTCCCTTAGCCCTCTCCAACTCAGCCACCTTCCTTTCCACCTCAGTCGCCTTCTCCGACAACTCGACACTTAGACCGGCGACTCTAGTGGCGCTTTGCTCAAGTTCCACTCGCAAGGCCACCACCTTCGCCTGAAGATGAACACATTCGGTCGCAACCCCTTGCCCGCCTCAAGCTTCTTCTTTGGTCCTAAGCAACTTCTCGAGCTCGCCGCATCTGCCGATGGACCGCATCAAGTCCTCATCCTTTCGCTCCAACTCCTCCCTAAGGGATTGATGACTGTCGCCCGCCCTGAACCGTTCATGCATCTAGCAGCACTTGTCGCGATACCGGCGTTACTTCGAAGCCATTTTCTGAAAGGTGGCAACCCGCTTCTCCTCCCGACGAGTGCTCGGTCTCCAAGATAAAAGTCTGAAAAGGAAAAAGAGAAGGAAAAAGAAAGGGTCAGCAAAAGTGGAAGGCGCGGAACAAAAAAACAGTAAAGAACTCACCCTCAAAGCCATCCCGGCTATACCTCGTGACAGGCCAGCATCGCTAATCTCCCGAAGAGACCTGCTTTCAGCAGCGGAACAAAGAAGAGCGAATTAGGGCACCAAGTCCACCGTATCCTCCATTAAGTCGTAATCCGACGGAATCTCGAGCACGCAGGAATGACCTTTCACTCTCACCTTGACCCGGGTAAACCCTTCCTCAAACATTCTCATGTCCTCGAGATCTATATCTGAACCGGATTCATAGTCGTCTATAACCACGCCCTTCGCCCTCTCATTGGCCGAAAAGGGAGCACGGGCCTGGTGGAAGTCGATGGACCACTCGGAACGATCGCAGCGGCCTCTGAACTCTGCCCTCCGACCACAGTAGTCTCATCCACGCCCAAAACAGGCATCGTCCCCACGCCCGAGGGGGATGTGGATTCCACGCCCAAACTAGCATCACCGTCAGGTTCTGATACCGCAGACACGGGATCACCCCTCGAAGCCCCCTCAATCGAGGGCACCCCCTCAGACATTATCCTCCGCCTCTTTAACGGAGCCTCTTCGCCATCGCCCTGAGACGATTCGTCCACCAACTAAACTGCGGGAACCTGAACTTCCACCAGAGGAGCAGCCTCCAAACGGCCGGGGCCCGGGCGTAGCCGTAATCTTCGAAGTAGCAGGAGCCTCAACGCTCTCACTTGCAGCCACTATTGGTACAGGACTGACCGAGGAACTCGACTGACGGAAAGCAGGAATGGGAGCCCTCGCTCTCGTCGCTCCCCTCTGACCTGCCAATGAGAGAAATTTGACCCAAAGAGGATATAGGAAGGAAGAAAATATGGAACGAAGATCAAAGTGACTAAGGGCAAGACGAGATGACTCACCAGCGGAAGGTTTGCACCCGAACCTCTCATGGAACGGCGACCATTCACGAATCCCCACCGTATAGGGCAAAACCTGGCTCACTCACTCGCGGATATCAGCAACTAGCGAGGGAGGCTCCTTCTTGGCTGCAAAACAAAAGAAAAGAATAAGAAACAGGAGAGGTAAGAAGAACGATCAGATCAGCGTAAGGGGGGAAAGTTAAACTTACGGGCATAGTTCCAATCCTCAGGAAACCCGCCGGGGTTCGACACCACGTGCTCCGTCCTCACGTAGAAGAAGTTCTCCTAAAAGCGGCGATTGATATTATCATCCATCTTCACCACCAAGTCCTTGGTCCCGCGGTGACGAAGATGTATCATCGTACCCCTATGAAAACTGGGAACGAAGAGGTGAAGCAGGTGACGAAGAGAAACACCTCGACCGGCCAGTTCCGCATACTTGTTGAGCATGAGGAAGAGTTTGTATTTATATGGGGAAAGCTGGGTCGGGCATACCTCGTAGTAGCGGCAAAAGTCCTCCACCAGGGAAGGAAGGGGAAGAGTATACCCAATGACGAACGGGTACGCAAAAAACGCACAATATCCCGGATGGTGTATCTGCACGACGTCGTTACCGCTAGAAAAAGTTCGATATGGTGGGGAGTCCTCCATTTATCCTTAAGCGCTGAAAGCGCCGCGGCATCCATCTCGAAAACGACGGGTTTGAACTCGTCGTCGGGAAAGCTCTTAAAATCGGTCTGGGTCTTCCCCGGACGTGGAATTATCTCATCCAGTGGGAAAATTCTCATCTTCCACCATGATTGCCCCTTTCTCATGAGAAGGTGTATCGGTTTCCGGCACAAGGGCACCAGCAACTCTGTCTGAGTTAGAGGATGCACTAGCCATCCCTTCTTTGATTGCGTAGATTGGGAATGATGAGGAAAAGTGGGTAACGACGATAAGAGATCTCATTAGAAAAGAGAGGGAGGTGTAAGAACCAGGAGAAGAAGCAGAAGAAGTTTGGGATTTTTCGATCGATGGGGAAACACAACACCCAAACGAAAAATTCTCCTCTATTTATAAGGATACAAGCACCCTGAGTGGGAAAACCAAATGCCGCAATATTAATTCCAAAACGTAAAAGGCACAGAAAACAGGGCAACGTGTAGGGAACGTGCGCCATAATGACGCATGACGAATTAATGACATTTCAAACAGATGTAACGATCTGGTACGGCTCTCGAAGCGTCACATCGTCATCTCGCCATGGAGTATTCGCCCATCTACCAAGGTGCTAAGATTTCTCAACTCTCAAACTGGCGCGGTCCGCCCATCGAGCTCGCCCAAAGGCGACCCTGACAGGCGCAGGGACTAACTGTATAGGTCAAAACCTGATCAAAAGAAGTTCGCATAAGAAGGAACGACCAAGGGCCGAGTAAGCCGAAGTTTTGCTTATGAGGCGATATGACAGCGAGTGGCTCGGCTATGGCCGAGGTCAAACATCCAGAAAGCCTACACGGTGGATCAGACACTTAGGTGTGGCAAAGGGTTATTCTGAAGGATGATCAAAGGATTGAGACACTCTGGTTAAGGACCGCCGGGTGAATGAGAGTGTTTTAATAAATACTAGGGGGGAGGGAAGAAGAGGGGAGGTTCACAAACACACACATATGTCACTCTAAAGGGGAAAAGCTCAGGATATGAGGTTCTGCACTATGAAGCAGAAGGAACCCAGCACCTTGCTATCCATCTGTAAATCAACTCTATTGAATAAAAGAAATAAATCTCGCCCATAGATTGGTGAACCCTTCCCTTCACTTATCTTCAGTTATTATTTGATATTAGTCAAGTTATTATCTTTTCTTGTATCGCGGAACTTAATCGAGAATCCAACCGATTTATTTGTCCAACCATGTTAGCTCACTCTTGCTTGTGATTTTTGATATAGAATTTATTATCTTCGGCTAGGATTTACCCTTCATCTCTTTATTTAGATTAGTTTAACAAAAAGACTTAACACTTTTTGGTCAAACAATAACCAAATTTGCCAAGATTGAATTAACAACTAATGAAGCATATTTCTTAAGTGTCGCCTCAAGTGGAAGCAGAGTAACTGTAAATTGTGGCAATGGTGCAACATCTTAAGTTCTGAACTGTCAGCCAAGAAAATGAAGCTGTGTGGCTATAGTAACTACTCTACTAAGAGCCTGCCTGGTAATCTATTTAGCACTTAAAATAGACATATAGAGTGAACTGACGCAAGACCTGTTTAATAACATTAAACAGGATCGTTTAATTGATTAAGTTCCGCAGTTAATGAAATACAAATTTCAAGTTACACAAATTTGACTCCCCATTTAATATTGCATGTCCATTAAAGGTAATATCAAGCTATTCTCCGACCACAAATAAAACTACTAGGTAAAAAAGGTAATATCAACACAAAAGATTCATCCATACATCTATATCATCTATGAGCACTAGAAATACTATTTCCTTGAGTACATACTTAGTCACGACAATGATGAATAGAAGTAGTACATGACGAAACGTTCACAAAGCACAACAGTGAGATGTTATTATAGAAATACTCACCTCAGACTGTGGCTTCTCTAACTTCAATCATTGTACATTCTACCATCAGAAACAATTACAAGAGATACCAAAAGCACAATTCGAGGTAAAGAACATATTTCTGAGGATTGCCTAGATACAGAACACACTTTTGGAAGGTAAATCCTAGTATACTGGACAGCTGTAACATAATTCTTAAAGATAAGCTTTTTAAGCAGGAATGTGAGTTCTGCATAAATAAATTAAGCAGGAATGTGAGTTTACTGCTTACCAGTCACCACTAGGTATAAAGACAATCAATGGACCTTAACCTTGCTCATTACTCCCACAAAATCTCTAGGCTTGCATCTTTGACTACTAGAATGAATAGTTCCATCTTCACCAGAGCATCCACCTAACTCAAACTATGTTAGGTAGATAGATATAAGAAGTAAAATAACCAAATACCAGTTGCAGATTCATTACATTGTCACTGCATAAGTCATCCAAAAATTTAGTATCTTCAACATAGAGAAGGCATCAAGTGAATACCTAGCACTTCATTAAGAAAAAACTGATTTTCCAGCACGTTGAGAAGATTGGCAAACAATCATTCACTTCACCATGCTAATCATCTGCAGCAGCAGCCAAAGACATTCACCACTTTATAGAGAGTATTTGTAGAATTGGCCAAAGCTTTTGGCAAAGAGTCTCTGGATTGTACTTTGTTATTCTTGTAGTGATGTAGTTTCAATGAACTCAAATTTTTGCAGGATATCTTTCCAGAGAACAAATTGTGCAATTGCACGGTTAGACTCGTCTGCTTACCACTTTAGGTTAATTTAACATTTTAACTATTATGCTTCAATCAATCTAGATTAACCATAAGCCGCAGTTATAGAATCTTTTGGCATAAAAATGTTGCCTTAAATGAGCACGTTAAATCAATGTTCACCTCAATAATGCACAAACAAAAGGTCAACATACTGATAAAGCAACGTGGCTTCATGTGAACTTTACTACACCAAATATTAATAGATTAAAGAATTTTTCAGGACTACATTCCACTTCAAGTAGTCACTAATTTGCTATGTGCATTGTGGGAACCAAGGCATGAATATTACTAGCAGTGTTGAACACTAAGGACACAACCAGAAACAAAATACAAAATTATAAACTTCAACGAGAGATAAATCCTACTAAGCTAGTTATAATCCAGTTTTAAGCAAAGAGGATAACCAAATGCGCGTGCACAAATCAATGCAGAGAAGAGTTTGTTAATTTGTCACGTAGTTATGTAACTACTACACTTGCCTGCAAAAGACACTGCTTCGACATTACTGGAACTGTCTATTCACGTTATCTCAACCCGGCTTTTTCAAGATAATGCACATTTCTCAGGAAAAGAAGAACCCTACTTTTTTTAATGAAGTACTGCAAATCATACGACATGAGAACGAGAGAACAAAAATGTACAAGCTATTTCTGAAATCTGCGGGATAGAAATGAACATCAACTAAAAAGATAAGGGCATAAACTCAACTAATGATCTCATAAGTCATTACTACAAATGACATGTCATTACAGAGTAGAACTGTTTTAAATCCCTACACGGAATTAAAAAGAGAGAAAAATCTAACACTGTGGAAGAAGGGCCCAAAAAGAAAGGAAAAAACACAATGAAACCCGATTCTCTATAGCTTCCCAAGGGGAAGAAAAACAAAAGCACAAGCAATGGAAGTAAAGCACAAGATTCCAAGGATTGCAAAGAAACAAGACACACTTTTGGAAAGTAAATCCTACTATACTGGACAACTGTAACATAGTTCTTGAAAATAAGTTTTTCAATCAGACATGTCAGTTTACTGCTCACCACTAGGTATAAACACAATGAATGCACCTTAATGTTGCTCAACAGTCCCACAATATCTCTACGTTTTGCTTCTTTGACTAGCAGGACGAACAGTTCCATCTTCAACAGCATGGAACTAATTGAAACTATGCTAAGTAGATAGCTTTAGAAAGTAAAATAATCAAATATCAGTTTTAGATCACTACACAATTCATCCAAAACAATTAGTATCTCCCTGGCATATGTTCAACATAGAGAATGCATCAAAGTGAATCCCTAGCACTTCAGTAAGACAAACCTGAGTTTTCAAGGAGCGATTGAGAAGATTGGCAAACAATTACTTGCTTCGCCACGCTAATCATCTGTAGCAGCAGCCAAAAACATCACCATTTTTCAAAGAGTAGTCACAGAAAAGCTTTAGGCGAAGAGCCACATTCACCATCTTACAAGATAGTCTCAGAATTTGCCCAATCTTTAGGTAAAGAATCTCTGGATTATAATTTCTTACTCTTGTAGTTTTCTCGAATTCAAAATGTGTGCAGGATATTTCCCAGAAAGCAAAGAGCTTGATTGCACGTTTAGACTTGGCTGCTTACAGCTTTCAAGGTTAATTTTACTATTGTGCTTTTAATAAGCCTTAGATTAACCACATGCCATTATGCCTCAATCAATTTAGATTAGCCATATGCCACAGATATAGAATTTTTTGGCATGAAAATATTGACATTTGACTATAACTAAGCACTTTGAATGATTGTTCAACCTAACGAAACACAAACAAATGCTATTCAACATTAAATAGTTGCTAATTTGGTAATGAATGTAAAACAAGTTGAACAATACAAACTCAGTAATTAGCAATAAACGTCAACAAAAATAGAGCCTTCTAAGCTTAAAAAAATAGTCCTGGTTCACTACTCTAGGCAGAGAAGAGTTTGTTACATCTAAAGCACTTGCGTGCAAAAGACGCCGCTCCGACGTTACTGGCATCGACTATTCACGTTTCCTCAAACCGACCCTTCATTACAGATATGCCCATTACTCGGGACAAAAAAATAACCCTAAATCAATTCATACGAGAAATGAGAACGAAAACAATAATTTATAAGGATAAGGCATAAATTCCAACCATCTCATAACTACAAATGACATATCAGTACAGTAGAACTGTTGTTTCAAATGCCTACAGGGAATTAAAAGGAAAAAAGAAATCTAACATTGTAGACCACGAACCAAAAAAGAAGAAAAAATTAAAACCGACTGTCTATAGCTTCCCAATGGGCCCAAAAAACCCAAATTACCCACCAAGATCCAGGAAATTTACAGGACTACCCCTACACAAACAAATCCTTCATTCCTGCTCTCACTTCCTTCCCCCTCTCTTCGTGGAGGCCTTCGCCGGCGACTTCACGCTTCTAGCAGGTGTCTTTTTCGCTGGCGCCGCCTTAGGTGCTGCTTTCCGACTTGGAGTCGTCCTGGTAGCAGTCCTTGCAACCTTAGCAGGCTTCGTCTCCTTTGCCTTTGGCTTAGTCGCCGACTTGGCCTTCACAGGAGTAGCTTTTGGCTTAGCAGCGGCAGCTTTGGGCTTAGCAGCGGGCTTAGCCTTGGCAGCGGGTTTTGCCTTAGCAACGGGTTTGGCCTTAGCAACGGGTTTGGCCTTAGCAACGGGTTTGGCCTTTGCAGCGGGCTTGGCCTTTGCAGCGGGCTTGGCTTTTGCAGCGGGCTTGGCCTTTGCAGCGGGCTTGGCTTTTGCAGCAGGTTTGGCCTTTGCAGCGGGCTTGGCTTTCGGCTTTGCAGCGGGCTTGGCCTTTGCGGCAGGTTTGGCCTTTGCGGCGGGCTTGGCAGCTGCAGCAGTCTTCTTCTTCGCCGGAGCAGCAGCAGCAGCGGGCTTAGAAGCCGCAGCAGCAGAGCGGGCCGATGGAAGCTTGTAGGAGCTCTTGACTTTCACCAGCTTACCAGAAGCAACAAACTTCTTCAATTGAGTTAGCAACAGCTTTTTGAAATTCGGTGGAAGATTCTTCTGCTTATCCTCAATGAACTTCGTTATAGCGTACTGGCTCGATCCAGTTCTCTCCTTCAATGTCACAATCGCATCGCTAATCATCTGCAACAACAAAAAAGATAACTTCAAAACATAATTCAACCAAACCAATAACATACATTAACAAAACTGAAAACAGAAAAACTTCATTATCAATTACCTCAAAGTAAGGAGGATGAACGGAAGCGGTTTTCTTCCTGGGGGCAGCGGGTTTTTTAGCCTTAGGCTCTTTCTTTGATTTTTCAGACTTGGCTGGAGGGTTTGTCTCCTCCTCCATGACAGGTTCAGGAGCGGCGGGTTCAATGGCAACCTCGGTAGCTACAACTGGTTCTTCAGTGGCCATTTTCGAAGCAGAGAAATGGGAATCGAGAGAACTAGGGTTAGGGTTTAGCAAAGAATGAAAGGGGGAAATGGGGAAGAAATGGATCTGCTTGTGTGTAGAATCTACTGGGATTACTCTCTTTGATGTGAGTCTATGACGAAAATGAGAAGATTTATATAGTAAGAGTAAAAGGACTTCATATCCGAAAACTGAAATCTGATTGGTTGATAGCCTTTTGACGCGGATTCATACCTTGCGGAAATTTTAAATTTAAGCCGTCGGATGAAATTCTATCAACGGCTTTGACCTGTAGGAGACTAGGACATGGATTGGGATTTAGAATGGGATGCATTTTCAAGTTGGTGGAGGTGTGCTTCTATGCTCAATTAATCTGGGCATAACTTGAGATATACTTAATGGATTTTAGTGGGGGAAAATTCCACTTGTAGGGAATTTCGTAAGCTTTCTTTAGAGTAT
The DNA here is from genome assembly GCA_005239495.1 of Nicotiana undulata. Classification (NCBI taxonomy): domain Eukaryota; kingdom Viridiplantae; phylum Streptophyta; class Magnoliopsida; order Solanales; family Solanaceae; genus Nicotiana; species Nicotiana undulata. The sequence continues at coordinate 21,889 of MDKH01062291.1, forward strand.
TTATTTTAAGTTTTTGGATGAGAAATCTGTGAGATAATTCGTGTGGAACAGCAAGGTGTCATTTCAATGATTTTCTTGGAGTGTTTTGTGGTGTTTACTCATTTTAGGGAAAATCTTTGCATAAAACTCCAGTTTTTTTGTATGATTTGATAGTAGACTAACTGAGGAATCCGTAGAATCAAGAATCACAAAAATCCGACTAGATTTGACCATCGAAATATTGGCTCAAATGCCATTGAGGATGAACACATACCAAGAACATATATGTTGTCTTTCAAATTGCAAGCATAAAGCAAATATGTATATTTTCTTAACAGATCTCATTAGCTCTTAAGATGTTCGTTCACTCGTGTACTTGTTAATGATTGAATGTAATATAGTTGCATCAAATTCACAGTGTAAAGTTAATGAGTTATTTATGAGAATGATACATAAAATTGTTTGTCGTAGTTTTGCATGCTGCAAATTTTATTGCTCTATTGTTACCTTATGTGATGCCACACTTTGTTAATACATGAGTTTTTAGTATCATGTAAGGTTCAATATTGTAATAGAGCATAACATTGTCAATATACATGTAGATTATATTCTTTTTATTGTGGTAAGTTCATTATTGTTGTTTTATGTATTATGGCTAGTATGTCTTCCAAATAAACTATTTGATCACTAATATTTGCTGCAATATGTTATTAATATGACTTTACTTAGTCTCATGACCAATGAATTCATATTAGAACTAAGTTTGCACAATACAACATGCTCTATATCCTTTATATTTATCTATAAAGTAACTTGACATAAAGTTTAGTGCAATAATTTAATTCTTTTATGCATTAAGTTATTCCAAAAGACCCCAAAAAATAATATAAAAGAAAAAATAAGTAAATAAACTCAAAATATGCAATCTGAATTAATGAAAAACCCAAATACTAGTCATTTAGTCACCGCCCTTGTCATGACATCTCTATCTATCACTTGTGTCACGACCCCAATTCTCATCTTAGGATGTCGTGATGACATCTAGTCTTAAAGACTAGGTATGCCTATGTCACAATCCAAAACTCAACCTGTCGTGATGAAGCCTATCATAGTACTAGGGCAAACCGACAACTCAAACATTACCAATACTTCTAAATTTAAAGTATACTAAAACAAGTTTAAATAAGTGAAAATGTCATAAAACGGGATAAAATGCCATAACTCAATATAGAAGTTTCCCAAAATCAGGGTATCACCGAGTACATGAGCGTCTATACAAATACAAGGTCCGATACACTGTCTAAGAAAAAATATAAATCGAATAAGTAAACTAAGGGATAGGGGGGAGAGTCAAGGTCTGAATGACTGAACTCCATGAATCAGCAATCGTCGTGACCGGAAACACCTGGATCTCCACACGAAGTGCAGGGCATAGCATGAGTACAACTAACTCAATAAGTAACAAATCTAACCTTTGGACTGAAAGCAATGACGGGCTCGAACATTACAGCCCACATGCGGAATTAACAGCACGAAATTTTACGAAAAATATGACAGTAATATCCTATAAATTCATAATTTGCAGCTAACGGTACAAGAATTTAAGGATGCTTCCGGGTTTAACAATTAAACTCATAACAAATGAAACATGCCAAGTCTGAATGATACGAGAAATGTGACATCTTTATATCTACATGCCAATATGCATATCGTAGGTGATGCAACGCAACAAAAGCCTTGCGTACTCACACTCTCGAAGTACTCAACATGACTGTCTCAATTCTCACCTATCACACTCAATCGCTCTACACTGTACGGGGAAGATCCATCCCAAATACAAATAAGTCCAGGGCAGATCCAACCCAAATGCAAATAAATCCAGTACAAAACCAGCCCAATGCAAATGAATCAATAGCAATTATGCTCATTGTGGGTGTGCGGACTCCAGAGGGGCATATCAAGCCCAAGCACTATAATTAGTCAAATCCTGGCATGAATCAATAAATTTTGTTACGGCGTGCAACTTGGTCCCATAATTGTCACTCACAATCAGGCCCTAGACCTTACTCAATCATAAATCATCAATCTACAGTCTCTCAGGTTCACAATACTCATGCTAAGTAGCCCAAATCAATCATACAAGATGTGGCAATATACGGTAACGGGGACTTAGTTATGATATGCAAAAATGAATGCGACTGAGTACATAACAACAATTAAGCAAATAACTCAACAGTAAAGATCGACCACTGTAGGTTCCAATAGTACCAGCATATAGCCTAAATATGTTTTCTAGCATGAATCACGACTCAGGTGCTCAAACACTTAGAGTGCAGTAATAATGTTCAGATAAGATAGCTACAAAGTTCCATGGAATCGACTAAATCACAATTACTACGAAGCACGCCCACACTCCCGTCACCTAGCATGCTCGTCACCTCAACATCAATCACATAACACGTAATTCGGGATTTCATACCCTCAGAACCAAGTTTAGAAGTGTTACTTACCTCAAGTCGTGCAAAACTCTACTCCAACAAGTCCTTGCCTCCCGAATCGGCCTCCAGATGCCCTGAATATAGCCACAAATAATTCGATACAATCAACACGAGCTAAAGGAATCAATTCCATATAAAATTCTACGTTCTTAATCAAAAGTCAAAAAGTCAACTCAAAAGTCGACCCCCGGGCCCACGTCTCGGAATTCGATGAAGTTACAAAATCCGAACACCCATTCAACCACGAGTCCAACCATACAAAAATTACTCAAATCTGATACCAAATCTCGCTCAAATCCCCAAAATTCGGCCTAAGAAGTTTCTTTCATTTTCCCACAATTGTTTCAACCCAAATCACTAATTAAATGATGAAATCAAAGAAAATCATAGAATTTAACCAAAACTAAGTAAGAATCACTTACCCCAATCACTCCCTTGAAAATCTCTCCAAGAATCGCCTTCAACCGAGCTCCCAAAATCAAATGGCCCAAACCCTCGTTTTTGAAATATTTAACTTCTGCCCAAACGTCCTTAATCGCGATCGCGAAGCACAACTATGTTGCCCCACCAATTAACCTTACGCGAACACGAAAACCTCCACGTGAACACGCTGCACTGGCCCTCAAACTTATGCGATCACAAACGACTTCACGCATCCGCTGTGAACAAATGCGTGTGACCCAGCTTCTGACTCATTTACTCTACACGAACATGACCTTAGCCACGCGTTCGCGATTCACTACTTCACTTAACTACACGATCGCATACCTCAACTCGCGAACGCGTAAAAAAAAAACCTCAACTGCCCATTTAAGCCTACGCGACCCCGGACTTGTCCACGTGATCGCGTATAAGGAAACCAGACATGTGCACACGAAAAACTTTAACAATCTCTCAAGTCCAAATTTGATTTGTAAACTTCCAAATGCAAATTTGGGAATACGCCCAAGTCTAAAGTCTCCATTCGGACCTAATGGAACCATCAAAACTCCGATCCTAGGTCACATACACAAAAGTTAACTTTTCTAACTTAAAGCTTCATAGTTGAGAATCATTCTTCCAAGTCTATCTTGACCCACTAGCAAACGAAAACCGACCATACACGCAAGTCATAATGCATCATATGAAGCTACTCATGACCTCAAACCACTGAGCTGGATGCAAATGCTAAAAATGATCGGTCGGGTCATTACATTCTCCCCCACTTAAGTATACGTTCGTCCTCGAACATGCCAGGAGTAGTTCCAAAGTCATCAAACAAATGTATAACCTCACCATACACATAACCATGGGTGATCTCACGTCACCCCAATCCATACAAGACTGACAACACAACCTATTTGAATATCCTTACTTCAACCTTAGTCCATAAATCTTAGAACCCAAATCTCCAACATCTAAAACTCATTATAAGACCCGATTCTTGCATCTATGCACTTGATAAGTATGAACAAGCTTAATCAAAGATCTCATAATCACCCAACACGTGTATAACAACAACAGGAACCCGAAGTGCATGACCATAACCATGAAGAAACAGATAGCACAATATTATACAAAAGGAAGACCACAATCGAGGTGCAATCAGCCATTCAACACTCCAAGAACCATCTCGCTCGAATCCGGCAACAAGGTCCAAATAGAACCTCATCATGTGTGTAAATAGTCAACAATATCCCAACTCATCATAGCATAAAATACTAACACATGGAACATATCAGAACACGAATAAGATCAACTCGAACCGATGACACAATCCACATCTCGTAGAGGCGCTCCTGAATCAGCGCCAAAATCTCTGCAAAAGCAAAACTCCCTTGATAACTCCTCTTCGCATAAGCAATCACTTTCTCGCATAAGCGACTCCGTACCTGCGGCCAAATCTGCACAGGTGCGAAGAACCATCACGCGAACTGCCTATCATGATCAAAATAATCTAAAACTCATCTGAAACACACTTGTGCCCCTCGAGACCCCATTCGAACATACCAATAAGTCCCAAATCATAATATGGACCTACTCAAGGCCTCAAATCGTACTTAACAACATCAAAACCAAAATCTCACCTCAAATCAAGCTTAATGAGCTATTTCAAGTTTTCAAATTCCAAATTTACGCGTAACACGTCTAGCACAACTCGGAATCACCTCAAATTTTACACACAAATTCCAAATTACATAATTAACTTATTCCAACTCCCATAATAACAATCCAACCCCGATAACATCAAAATCAACTTTCTATCAATTTATGAACTTTCCAAACCTTCAAATTTCCAATCTCGCCACTCAGGGCCAAAACCTTCTGGAAACATCCAAATGCAAATATGGGCATACACCAAGTCCAAAATCATCATTCGGGCCTAACGGAACCATCAAAACTTTGATCTGAGTTCACATACATAAAAGTCAAACTTAGTCAGTTCGTCTAACTTAGAGCTTCCTAGTTGAGAATCATTCTTCCAAATCAATTTCGCACCACTCGAAAACCAAAACCGACCATACACGTAAGTCATAATACATCATATGAATCTACTCATGACCTCAAACCACCAAACTAAATGCAAATGCTCAAAACGACCGGTCGAGTCGTTACATTCTCTCAATATACTGATTATTTTATAATCTTCATTCAATTGCGAAGGAGTTGAAGAGAGAGGAGTATGTTTCTTTCCACTTTACAAGGAGTATCTATACGTTCTTCCGTAATGAATAGCTTCCCGGTAATGTTTCCAAGGTCTTCTCAAAAGTTGCATCGGATTAACATCATATAAGATCTCATCTTCATATTTTTCAATGTTAAATTTGACCAAGGCTTGCTTGATCAGCTTGAGTTTACCACACTCATTAACCATTGCAATTTGCATGGGTAAACATCATTTATGGTATTTAGACCCAACTTCTCAATCATGACGCTACTCAATATTGGTACAACTCCCACTATCCACAATCGAAGATCCAACATATTCCCCAAATCTACATCTAGCATGGAACAAGTTTTTTCTTTGGTCAAGATCATTATCTTTGGCAGTTGCACCTATTATTATTCTCACAACATAATTTGGCATGTTCGATCTTTCTTCGACCCCGTAAAATACTTCTTGATCTTCTTCACTAAAAGGCTCCTCGTGAGAGTCCTCATCAATTCCACTATTGGCCGACTGGACTCCACTTTCACTAGTGATAATTTCCCTCCGATTGGGAAACTAACATGACCATAGTTGTGACACTTAAAACACTTAATATTACTAGTAAAAGTAGAATAACGGGGATTATCATTGGTACCTCCTTCCTTGGAATTTACTTTCAGTTTGATCTTGTCATAATATATATTGGTGTCCTTTTTGTACTCCCTTGGTTTTTCATCCTTGGAAGATGGCTTCCAAGAGTCTTTTCCTTTTCGCCACGAAGTTGCACCTCTTGAAATTGTAGTTCTTATCTTCCTCCAAGTCTCTTTCAACTTGATTTGCCGCTTGAAAGATGTCATTCAAAATCTTATACTTATGAAGCTTCATAGGTGAAGAGATTTCCCTATTAAGCCCGGCAATGAATCGGATCACCATAGAATTATCGTCTTTATCAAAGTTGGGCCTTATGCGAACAAGCTCAAATTCATTGTGGTATTCCCCAACACGCTTGTTTCCTTGCCTCAAAGTGTAAACTCTCTTAATAAGCTATTGTTTGTAGTATTCGGGCATAATTCTTGTTTCCAAAACACTAATCAACTCTTCCTATTCCCGATCAATGGCACAATATCTTATCCTACTCATTTCTTTCGAATCCCACCAAGTAGATGCAAAGTCTTCAAATTGAGCGATGACATACCTAACTCTTTTGGTACTAGAAGCTCGGTTCGTCCGAAAGATTCTCTCACTTTGAATAAACTAACTCAAGTATTCCTCCAGATTATTACTTCCATTGAATGGAGGAAGGTTTATCTAATAGTGTTCACCCCTCTCTCCATATCTCCTTGGTTTTCTCCAAAGTAACCCCCATGGTTGCCTCGATTTTGCTAATTTTATTGAACCCTTAGTTCATGTGTACATGTTTGAATATCTTTTGGTTATCTCTTGTTTCACCCCTTGGTTGCCATAAGCAAACCCCCCATACTTCACCTCTGCTTCATCGTGGGGGTATTTATTATCTTCTTGTGGAACTCCATGTTGGGCTTGATGGTGCAGTTGTTGGATAGAAAAGGTTTGATGTTGACATCCAATATGAGGGGTGGAGGAATGAAGGAAGTGTGTGTGTTATTTTCCCCTTTCCTATTTGCAAAAGACGTTTCTCCCCAAGTATAGCAATCTTTTGTTCATTGAGCTTCATTGAAAGCTTAATTTCTTTGAGTTCATGGGTCAACTCTCCCATTTGTTTTATCACTTGATCCATGAAGGACTCCATTTTGTTGGGAGACTCTTCAATAGTCCATGTCATACTACAAAATGAGCAAACAAGTTAGTGAAAACATAGACCTTATGTTCACATACTTAGTGTTTCATCTTTGCTCAATGCCACTAACGTCACTCGTGTTTCACTAAAGATCCTTGGCTTTTGATCTCACTCAAATATTCTCACTCACTCTTTCCTTTTACCACACCTGGTTTACCACAAGTTCATCTTCAACTCCAATCAAGAATATTTTCAACAAGAGGAACCTTTAAATTCTTGATTATAGTGGAGTTTATGTAACACAAAAGAATGGCAAGCTAATGGACAAGAAACAAGAAATTAAACAATGTAATAAAAAAGAAATGGACAAAAGAAGGTAGCATGAAAGAGAAATAGCACCCAAAAATTAGACTAATAGTTAACATGGACTGATATTAATGTAATCTAACTAGAGCAATCAAAAGATTAGAAGAAATAGAAGAAAAAAAAGACTGGATCACACAATGCAAAGCTCGAAAATTCAATTATGCACTGGGAGTGCGTAGCTACGCTTTGGCGGGGAATAGATATACCCTCTGGTACATAGCTACACATGGTCGACATCATAGTTATACCTTCTGTTTAGAGGCTACACCTGGTTGGCTATGTAGCACCTGGTTTTTCTCCCAACTTCGGTGGTTACTGTTTTTGGCTACGTAATGAAGGCGTAGCTATGCACTGTACCTACGCAACCTGATGATATGAAATTTTCTACACTTTTTCTTCATTTTTTCCTCGATTTTGAATTTTCAAGTTGATTCAAAAATCGTTCAAATGCCTTCAAACTTCATATTTCACTTAGCAGTTACCTTATGATCAAACCCCAATAATTTTACCATCAAATTCATGAATCACATTAATTCAAATAGATCAAATTGTACTTTTTATCATGAATCCACTTATGAACATGAGGAACAAGAATCTTTCCAAATTCATTTGTAGACACTCAAATGACTTCAAACCAACTTCATTTGATATATTTTCACATAGCAAATCCCAAACAATTTCAACATCAATATGTATAAAGATCCAAGAAAATAAAGATCTAAGAAATCAAAGATTCAACTCAAGAACATAAAGAATAAATTTTTTTTAAATTTTTTTGAAAATTTTAAAATAAAATCAAATACCTGGGTAGTGTATGTTGAAAAAAATATTAAGCCAAGCTCTACTACCAAATGATATGAATCAAAAAAGAAATTGATCCAAAGCAATTAACCCTAATTAGAGAGAGAAAGCTACATGTTTTTGATTTTCTGGCCACTAATGGCCACTACCTCCGGCGGTCAGCCACCACCAGTGGCTGGGCTGACCACTGCGACCCACCCCACTGCTGCCCAGCCCCCAATGACCACTGACCCAAACACCCAACCCCTAGATTACTCTAAATTACTGAAACCCACAACATTAAACACTGCCATGTAGCAGCCCCCAGTTATTGTTGAACCTGTGAAGATTCGAGGGGCAGTGCTGCTTAATGGAGATCACACGGTTGATTTTGCTGAGGAAGAAGTAGAAAGAATGAACATAATTGAAGGCCTTCAATACGCAGTTGTTTGCAAATTCTCATATGGTTGGCCGGAGATTAATGAATTAAGACGTATTATACCAATTCAATGTGGAATAAAAGGTGAGTGCAATATTGGTGTACTACGTGATAGGCATGCGCTTGTTAGAATGTCGTTATGGAAAAACTTCATTGAGTTTACATCCAAAAGTGTTTATTATGTTAAAGACAAAGGGGGACGTGAATATCAACTACGTACTTTAATTTATGATCATAAATTTAAAGCGGGTGAAGAAACATCTAAGGTGATGGCATGGATATCGTTCCCTAATTTGTTGCCTACGTTCTTTGTTAAAGAATGCTTATTTTCACTAGCCACAGCTGTGGGCAAACCACTTCACCTTGATATGGCCACCATCAACAAAACTAGACCTAGCTGTGCTAGGGTCAAAGTTTTGGTTGATTTATTAGGTGACCTACCAAAGAAGGTGAGGATGAATATTCATGGTACAAATGGGGAATTAAGAACAGAATGGGTGAATATAAACTATGACTATCTACCTAAATACTGAAAGGAATGTAAACTACAAGGCCATAACATGTTGGAGTGCTGGAGAATTCACCCTGAATTGCTGGAAACCAATCGTGAAGGCATGGAGGCTGGAAACAAGGAGAAGGATACTGCTGCTCCAAACCTTAGAAATCCTCAAGGTCCAATAATGATCTTGTCTTCAGGGAAAGTAGTTAGGAACACTGCAGGGAAAGAAAAAGAGAAATGGATGGAGGTTAGGGATAATAGATACAAGAAAGGAAATACATATGCACATGGAGGTAACAATGGAACTAATGGGAAAGAACTTTTACAACCTGAACATAACAGAACAGGAAAGGAAATAGTACCTGTTGCAAAGCAGGCTGCATTGGTACCTCAACAAGTAACAACTGCCAACCAATTTGCCATCTTGAATGCTGAAAGCAATGAGGAGAATGAAAACAATCAGTTAGCTATACAATCAGATGCACAAGGAAATAAAAATAAGCAACTAGCACTTGTGGAGGACAGCAGTGTGCAGAATGCACCCATGTTGAATGCAGCAGAGAAAGGAAACAAAAGTCAGAAAAGCAATCAACAAACAAAGGGTAGGAGCCTCAACTCAACAACTCCTAAAACCAAACAAGGTGTATGTAATGAGGAAGAACAAATAGGAGAACCAGTAATAATGGGAAACTTTTCTAACCAACAACTAAGAGAAACTACACAGCAGTGGGTTCAGAGAGCTTTTCAAGGAAATATGGTTGCTATTAACACTTATGTCCAAGAAGTACCAAGCCAGGACACTATGGTGAATAAAGAATTGGATAAAATTGGGGACAATGAGTTAGTGAAAGATGCTGAATATGAACAATTTCTGAACAAGGATAAGGGGAACTGGCCAAGGGGTAGACTATGGCAAGATCAAGTTGAAGATGACTCTGTAGAGGGGATGATACCAGATGTAATGCCAAGTGAAGAAGAAGATGATGAAGAAACATTGGAAGAGGAAGATAAAAGTGTCAATGGGAATACAAAGGCTATCCAAACAACTGATCAAAGTCTTACAGTTACAATCCAAGGAGCCAGCAATACAAACAATGATAAGGAACAAGGAAAACAAGTGGTTACAGTGGTTGATCAAGCTGTGGAGGATCAGGTTGTAGAACCTGGAGGGCCAGGACATGGAGATGGAGGTGAGATTGCAGTTAGTAAAGAGAAGGAACAAATGATTGAAGTCCAGAGGACACATGCTAATGAGGACACTATTGTAATGAAGGCAAGGCATGAGATAAATATACAAGAGGAGGCACATGGTTTAGTACCAGTCAATGTCAACTTGAACTTAATGCATGCTGATGAGACTGTTAAGGAACTGGAGCAGACTGAAGGACACATTGGGAAAGACTTGGATGAAGAATCTTCAGCACAAAACTTTCTCAAAGTGTCCAGGCAAGGGGACCTGTCTCCTAGAGAAATTGACAAAGGAAAATCTGGAGCTAAAGGAAGAAAAAAGAACAACAAAGAAGGCCCTACTGTTCCTGCAGGTGGGGTTCAAACTAGAAGGACATCATCTAAATCAATCCCTCAATAATGGATGCTCTAATCTGGAATGTGAGGTCAGTCAATACCATGCAGGCCTTTGAGAGATTGATCACAATGCACAGACAAAATCACTTTGAGTTTGTTGGTATATTGGAGCCTATGCAACAATCATCTAAAGTAGAAAGATATAGGAGGAGAATTGGTTTGGCTCAAGCTATTGTCAATGTTTCTAACAAGATATGGGCCTTTGTGGATGAAGTGTATGAAGTTACAATATTATATAATATGGTACAGCAGTTGACCTTAAAGCTCTATCATACAGAGACTCGGGTGGAGCTAGTACTGACCTTAGTGTATGCTAAATGTGATGTCATTGAAAGAATAGAGCTGTGGGATTCCTTATATGCAATGTCCAGAGACATGAATACACCATGGCTAGTGGGTGGGGATTTCAATGTTATTTGGGATGAAGAGGAGAAGTTTGGGGGATTACCTGTACACATTAATGAAGTGGATGACTTTAGGCATTGTATGAACACAAGTAACCTATCAGATCTAGGGTTCAAAGGAAGTATCTATACATGGTGGAATGGTCGCTCAGAAGAAGATTGTATTTTTAAAAGGCTTGATAGATGTTTTGGAAATGCTAAATTTCAGCAGACTTTTCCAGGACTTGAAGTGACTCATCTCTCAAAAATTGGGTCAGATCATTGTCCTATGCAGTTGAAGTATGATATTGAAGCTACACCTAGCATTAAGCCTTTTAAATTTCTCAACTTTTGGACCAAGCATGACACTTTTAAAGCTGTGGTTAGACATAACTGGAAGGCTGACTTTATGGCCAACCCTTTTACATTGTTTAATCATAAATTGAAAAAAGTTAAGAGGGCACTGTCCAATTGGAGTAGAGAAACCTATGGAGACATATTTCAAAAAATAGCCAGCTTGGAGGAGGTGGTCCTGGTGCATGAAAAGCAGTTTGAAGCTAGACCTACTCAAATGAATAGAGCCAGATTACAACAAGTGCAGGCAGAATGATTAAATATCTGGCAATAAAAGAGCAATTCTGGAGGCAAAAATCAGGAATGATGTGGTTTAAGGATGGGGATAGAAACACAA
>ML243472.1:0-46544 GCA_005239495.1 Nicotiana undulata
GTCACCTCACCTATACACCACGCCCATGCATTTCACATAGCAAACAAGTGGGGATTCCTATTTACTCAAGTCAAAGTTAGACCAAACACTTACCTCAATTTAGCAGGCCACTCACAGCTCAATTACAGCTTTTCCTTTAGAATCTTGCTCTAACTTGCTCGAATCTAATCATAATTAACTCAATATCATTAATTAAGACTAAAGGAACTAACTTTATTAAAAAATATAATTTTTCCTAACCCCGGGCCCGCTTGGTCTAAATTCGGGGTTTGGACCAGATTACGTTTACCCATTCACCCACGAACCCAAATATACAATTAATTTCGAAATCCGACCTCAATTCAAGGTAAAGATTCGATTTTTATAATATTTCCTAATTCTACCCAAACCCAAATGTGATTCTTTTTGCTACGGGTCCGTAATTACGATACGGATCTAATACTTCATTCAAAAATAGAAATCAGAGCTCATTTGTTAAATAAAATATCATTTATGCTTGAAGAAACGACGTCGAAGCATAAGAAAGAACGAGCGCAACACAACCCAAACATATTTGAAACTCACCTGAGCCCTCAGGGCTCTAAACCAAACATGCACGCAAGTCTAAAAGTATCATACGGACTTGCTCGTGCGATCCAATCATGAAACTAACATGTAAAACTATGAATTTAACCTCAAAACTCATCATTTTTCTCAAGAACACTTAACTTTCACTATTTCTCAACCGGACGTCCGAATCACGTCAAATAAACTCCGATTCTCACCGAATTTCACATATAGTATGCAAATACTATAACAAATCAGTACCGAATTCCGAAACAAAAATACGGGCCCGATACCAGTGGTTTCAAACATTAATTCTTTTCTTTATTTCATTAATATTTCAGCAAAATAATTTCTTTCATAAATTGATTTCTAAGGCTTGGGACCTCGAAATTCAATTTCGGGCATACGCCCAAGTTCCATATTTTACTGCGGACCTCACAGGATCGTCGGAACACAGATCCGAGTCCGTTTACTCAAAATGTTGACTCAAGTCAACTAAAACTAAGTTTTTAATTCTAAAAATTATTATTTCTTATATTTTAACATAAAAGCTTTTCGATTTCACGCCCGGACTTCACACGCAAATTGAGGTAATTAAAATTAACCTTTTTATGGCTAATAAGCCTAAAACAGAGTTTAAATTCATAAAATGACCCCTTGGGTCATCACAGATTCTCTAACATTGGCTTGCCTAGCAAGTGAAAATGTTAGGCGCCATCACGGTCCCGAAGGTGGAATACGGATCGTGACACTTCTTGATACGTGCCGAGATTTCCGCCGTGATCCTTGCTCGATTACGGATATTTTGGCTTTCCGTTACTTGACTAGGTAAACTTCCCTTGGTCTTGCTCAATCTCTATTTTTCTTGGTCTCAATCTTGGCCGATCTCGATCTTGATCGGTCTCTGGGTCACGAGCTCAGCAATCTGACTTCGCACCATGACTCGATATAATACAAGGTTGAACCTTGGCCTATCATGTTCCTGTCTCGATTAGTCATACGAAGGACAAGCCCGATTTTGACCTTATACAGTCAGTTAATCATAATTTTATTTTTGGGTTGAGAGGGAGAGACAAACGGTATTATTTTGGACAAGGGAATATATTGACAAGAGTAATACAAAGGGTTGTCTTAGAATTTTAGTAATTGCACATACATCAACCATCTTAAGATGGATAAGAGACATCCAAGCGTAACCTTGAGTATAAAAGAATATCTCTTTGCTTAGATATGACAAAAAGGAAGCCTACTTACCTGAATTAAACACAGTAATACTCCCACAATAAAAATATTTTAAGAGTCCGCGTTTAAGGTAGAATTGGAATTTTTTCTTGAATTTTATTTTGAAAATTTATACATGATATATGGCATGAGATAAGTTTAAATAGAGAGTAATGCGGTCGATGAGAATTCATATAGCCAACCTCAACTCATTTTGGACTGAAGTATAATTGTTATTTTTAATTTTAAAAAATTATACAAGTGCAATATACATACTAAATGCAAACAATTATGAATTAACTAGACGCATGTCATTAGAAATATAATTTGTTATTGCGTTAAAAACCTTCTTTTGGAATAAGGTTTTTGAAACCTTTCCATGGAAATATCAAATAAAAATGGAAATATGTATAAAATAGAGAAATATAATTTAGAATAATGTCTTCATTCTCCTATTACCTTCAATTACAATCATATATTAATGCATTCTATATTATGTATCCCGGAAATCCGGCTTCATTCTTGTAGTCCAAGTTATAAAGTTTTTGACAAGCGATCACTTGATAAAATAGAGTACAATGTCTAGTTCCAAGTGACTTTATTACATCGTGAAGTTAATGTCGATAATCTCAACGTTTGAAGTCAAAAGGCGTATGAAGTAGACCATTATTACGTCTCTTGGATTTGTTGAATATCAAATTCAACTCAAAATTTAATATATTTACCAAATTAAATATAGGAACCTAAGCCAAAAAAAAAAAAAAAAAGTAGGGACAGAAAATTTATAGTGCATATTTCACCTGCAAAAAGTTAGGTTAAGGAGCAATATATTACCTAAAGGGGTTTGAAAGCATCTTGATTTATTGAAAACATACTTTAGTATATAAAGAAATAAATAGTAAATACAAGGACAAATTTGGAAGATCAAACCCTTTTGATTAGCAAGCTAATAAGATAGTTACAATGTAACTAAGGACTGGGTAACAGGAAAAAAAATTGTCTTCTCTTGATATGCGTAGAGTGACAAGTAAAAATGAAAAATTTATCTTTAGTATACATGCCAAGTAAAAGTGAATAGAGAGAGTAACGTTAAATTGATAAAATCTTACCTAAGAACAATAATGTCACAAAAAGATTAAATGAATTAGCTATATTGTCGATCGAGAAATACTTATTATATGGGTTATTGATTATAAGAAAATTATTAATTACTTTGTATTTAAGAAAAGCTAAAAAAATAGTCTTCAAATAAATAATAATAAAAAGTTTGAAAAGTTAAGGTCTCTCATAAAGTTTGGCTTTAGGCCTCAAAATTCGTCGGGCCGCCCCAGGATCATGCCATATCTTTACCTCGAAAATGGTTTTAACAATTATACTTAATTTGTGGTTCTAAAAATATGTGATTTATTTCAATACTAGTAAATAAACAAGAAATATTATGTGTAAGTGAGAAGAAATGATAAACTAAACTAGTGTTGCTAGTGCAACAGGGGCCTCGAGCTCGATATTCGTGGGCCTCGAGATGAGCTAAGAGTAGTAAAGTGAAAGCAATAAAGCTGAAGGACAATCTTGAGCACAATAAACGAGAAAAGCAGAGTAGAATGTTCTATATTGCAGTGAATGATGACTTTACAAATGATTGGAGTCCCTTTTATATATGTCACCACCCGAAATTCCCACCATCAGGACCGTGATGGCGTCTAACGTTGAACCCGCTAGACAAGCCAACGTATTTAATCATATTTATTAAAAAAAATTACTATTAAATGATAATAGGTAAAAATTAACTTTCAATAAATAGAAGCTTTAAAAATAATATCAGAATAAGGGAATACATAGCTAAATCCACGAACTTAACAAAATACTTAAATTAGCCAACGCGGAACTTTGGAGTCACAACTCACGGACCGTCTAAGAATAGTACACAAAATAGTCTGAAAGAAATAAAACATATAAATTTGAAGTACAAAAATCAGAAATGAAATGGAATAGGGAAGGGGACGCCAAGGCCTGCGGATGCCTGCAGGTCTACCTCAGTGTCTCCGGTGGACTGAAGGAAGCCTCCTCGCGCTAGTGTCCAAAGGGTCCGGTACTGGAATCTGTGCAAAAGAGCAAAGAGTGTAGTATCAGTACAACCGACCCCATGTACTGAGTAAGTGTCGATCCTAACATCGGCGAAGTAATGACGAGGCTAGGACACGACAAATAATACAATCTGTGCAGTTTAATAATATATAAAAGAAATAACAACGGGAAGTAAACAGTTAAGTACACAAAACGGGGAAGAACATGCTGGGAAAAAAGGGGAAAAATAATTACTGAATAACAGAACAAGGTAACAGTCTAAATATTAAAATAACAACATGAAATAACAACATAGAACAAACAAGTGCACGACATCACCCTTCGTGCTTTACTCTCATCCTCACCAAAACAAGTGCACGACATCACCCTTCGTGCTTTTACTCTCATCCTCACCAAAATAAGTGCACGGCATCACCCTTCGTGCTTTTACTATTATCCTCACCAAACCAAGTAAATAAATAAAATCGGCACGACATTTTCCTTCGTGCTTTTAATATCATATCATGGCACGGCATCACCCTTCGTGTTTTTACACTCTTCCTCACAATGCAATAAATAAATACACGGCATCACCCTTCGTGCTTTACACTCTTCCTCACAATGCAATAAATAAATACACAACATCACCCTTCGTGCTTTACACTCTTCCTCACAATGCAATAAATAAATACACGGCATCACCCTTTGTGCTTTACACTCTTCCTCCCCCAAACAATATCAAGGACAACAGTTTGGCAAGGAAAATCAACAACATAAATCATAAGTCCTGGCAAGGGAACAACAACATAAATAATACCGTCCCGGCAAGGAACACAACTATTACCAATCTTGCTGAGGTGTATAACTTAACAAAATAATCCTCAACCGAATAATTAATCGACATTATTCACAACCAAGAATTTCCATCAATTGAACAACCTCCAAAGTGAAATTTACTTCATATCACGGTGAATATCGATGAAAATCACATATATCATAAAACCGACTCACGGGCATTCTTGACACAACGGATATGTACTCTTCACCTCACCTGTACGTTGAACATGGAATAAACACGTAGCAAGTAAGACTCAACACCTATTCCCTCAAGCTAAGGTTAGGCCAAACACTTACCTTGATGCCACGAACACAATTCAAGCCTCAACTACCGCTTTACCTCTTGATTCCACCACCAACTCGTTCGTATCTAGCCACAAGTTACTAAATTATATCAATAAATGCTAAATGAATCAATTCTAATGCATGGAAATAAGTTTTCTAAAGTTTTCCCCAAAAAGTCGAAAATTGAACCCGGGCCCGCTCGGTCCAAACCCGAAATTCGGACCAAAATCCGATTACCCATTCACCCCCGAGCCCGAATATATAAATGGTTTTGGAATCCGACCTCAATTTGAGGTCTAAATCCCCAAATTTCAATATTCATAGGTTTTACCCAAATTCTCAATTCCACCATGAAAACCCTAGATTCTAGGATTAAATCTTGTAAAAAGAAGTTAAGGATAAAAGAAAATGAGTTAGAAATCACTTACTAACGTTTTGGAGAAGAAAGAGTGTTTAAAAAATCGCCTCTTATGTTTTTACGGTTTTCAAAAATAAAAAATAACTGAAAATCCCGTTTAAATATACCCCCCCCCCCCCTCAAGGCCCACCGCGGACCGCACAAAAAGGGAGTGTGGCCGCACAAGTAAAAACAAAAAAAGATGAAGAAAGCAAGGAAAAATGACTGCAGTGACATGTTTTAGTATGTTGGCCACAACGTTCTCTACAGATGTCCAAATGGCAATTTCTTTATCTTTCTGGAAACTAGACACGAAGGGCTACAACTTTCATTTTGGAATCATCTCCAGATTCCTTGTAGATCAAATGATATAGGCCTATGAAGTCAGATAAGTG
Source organism: Nicotiana undulata (assembly GCA_005239495.1). Lineage (NCBI taxonomy): Eukaryota > Viridiplantae > Streptophyta > Magnoliopsida > Solanales > Solanaceae > Nicotiana > Nicotiana undulata. The sequence goes on from ML243472.1 coordinate 5,746, forward strand.
GTCCAACTCCTTCACCGCGGACCGCACAAAAATGACCGCGGCCGCGAAGGCCCTTAGCGCGGTCAGCACAAAAAGGACCGCGGACCTCGGTGGTGGGTTCAGAGATCTGACTTCTCTGACCTGCAACAACTATGTTTTAAGCCTAAAAATATCCCAGGACCTACCCGAAACTCACCCGAGCCCTCGGAACCTCAAACCAAATGTGCACACAACATCGAAAACAACTTACAGACTTATTCGTGTAATCAAATCACCAAAATAACATCATAAACATTGAATTAAACCCCAAAATCAATGAAATTTCTTAAAACTTCTTAAAACTTCAAAATTTTCATTTTTGATCCGAATCACGTCAAATGAAGTCCGTTTCTTACCAAACTTCACAGACATAACAAATATATTATATTGGACTTGTACCGGGCTCCGGAATTATAATACGAGCCGGATACCTCGGGTTTCACATATAAATTCATTTTCAAAAATCTCTCATAATTTTCAGAAAACAATTTCTTTTTAAAAATTCATTTCTCGGACGTAGGACCTCGGAATTCGATTCAAGGCATACGCCCAAGTCCCATATTTTCCTACGGACCCTCCGGGACCGTCTAATCACGGGTCCGGGTCCATTTACCAAAAATAATGACCAACGTCAACTTTATTCAATTTTCAACACAAAAATTATTATTTTTATCAGTTTTTCACATAACGGCTTCCCGACTACATACCCGGGTTGTGCACGCAAATCGAGGTGAGATAGGAGGAGGCTTTCATGGCCTCGAAACACAGATTTAGCTAAAAATACACGGGATGACCTCTTGGGTCATCATAATCTCCATGTCTAAAACAACGTTCGTCCTCGAAAGGACCTAGAAAGGTACCTAAATCGGGGAAAAGATGGGGATATCGGCTCCACATATCGGACTCGGACTCACAAGTAGCTGCCTCGACCGGCTGACCTCTCCACAGAACACGGACCGAAGGATAACTCTTCGATCTCAACTGACGAACATGCCGAGCTAATATGGCTGCTCCTCCTCATAGGTCAAAAGTCAAGTACATGTGAGGGATCATCAATATACTTCCGAAGCATAGATACATGAAACACCGGATGCACGACTGATAAACTCGATGGTAAAGCAAGTCTGTAGGCCACCTCTCCTACCTTATCAAGAATTCTCAAAGGGACCAATGTACCTAGCGATCAACTTTCCCTTCTTTCCGAACCTCATCACGCCCTTCATGGGCGACACCCGAAGAAATACCCGGTCTTCTATCATAAAGGCCAAATCACGAACTCTGTGGTCTGCATAACTCTTCTGCCTGGACTGAGCTGTACGAATCCTATCCTGAATGATCTTCACCTTATCAAAGGCATCTTGAACTTACTCTGAACCCAACAACCTAGCCTCTCCCAGCTCGAACCACCCAACTGGCGACCTGCACTGCCTACCATACCACGCCTCATAAGGAGCCATCCGAATGCTCGACTGATAGCTGTTGTTGTAGGAAAACTCAGCTAAAGGCAAAAACTGGTCCCATGAACCTCCAAAGTCAATGACACATGCCCGCCACATATCCTCCAAGATCTGAATAGTGCGCTCGGACTGTCCGCCCGTGTCACGACCCGAAATCCCACCTTCAGGCCGTGACTGCATCTAACATTGAACCCACTAGACAAGCCAACGTGTGCAGTTAAACTAACATGATAACACCGAATTAACAGAATTAACCAAAAATAGTTTACAAATTTTAACAGCAGAAATAGATAAAAACATGACTAAATGATAGAAAAAAATACAATACGTTGTAACAATCCCCGAATCTGGAGTCACTATCTCACGAACATACTAAAAGATTACTACAAACAAGGGGCTGAACAATAATTGTATACAACTGTCTTTGAAAATAAATGAAAAAGACAGGAAGGAAGAAACAGGGATAGAGGAGACGTCAAGGCCCATGAACGTCTGTGGGTCTACTTTGCAATCTCCGAGGTGGACTGAAGGATACTCCCTCTAACGATGTCCACTGGGTCCGGCTGCGGGATCTGCACAACATAAAGAAGTGCAGGAGTAACATCAGTACAACCGACCCCATGTACTGAGTAAGTGCCGAGCCTAACCTCGGCCGAAGTAGTGACGAGGCTAGACTTGACAACGATAATCTACCTGTACAGTTCTACAAGATATAGCACAGACAAACACAGGAATAGAAAGATAAGCATGGGATACGGGAGCAGTTAATGGGGGTGACAAGTGAGAGATAAGAACAATTAATTAACACATAGGAGAAAGCAAAAGAGCAAATTAACAAGAATGCTAACGTAACAAGTATAAATACGAGCAATGTATGTAATGGCACGACATCACCCTTCGTGCTTTTACTCTCTTCCTCACAATGCGATGTATGATATAAGGTAATATAATTCATGGCACGGCATCACCCTTCGTGCTTTTACTCTCTTCCTCACAATGCAATGTATAATGTGAGTCAATACAGATCATGACACGGCATCAACCTTCGTGCTTTTAATCAATGTGAATCATGGCACGGCATCAACCTTCGTGATTTTACTCTCTTCCTTACTGTGCATTTTATGATGTATTCCATGTAAATCATGGAACGGCATCACCCTTCGTGCTTTTACACTCTTCCTCACCATAACAATGACATTTATCAAAATGGCAAGGGATGCAGCATAGTGGAAACACAAGTCATAATCACCCGTCAAGGGGAATACTATCAGTCAATACCATAACAATTGCCCGGCAAGGGTCTCAGCTATAACCACTCTTTTCAGATATTTTTTTTACAATTGGGCTCTCAATCGAACCATTCACATCACAAGTTTATCAACAAGGATTTCCAACAACAATCAACTTCCAAGTAGAGACAATTTCACAATATAATGAATATGGAAGTAATAACAAGAATTCCATCAAACATAGACTCACAGGCATGCTTGACACACGATGCATAGGTACTCGTCACCTCACCTATGCATTGAAACATGATAAACACTTAGCACATAGCATACAATACCTATTCCCTCACCAAAGCTAGTCAAGATACTTACCTCGGGTCCAAGAATAGCAATTCAATCTTCTAATACCGCCTTTCCTTTTGAATTCAACTTCGAAACGACAATATCTAGGCATAATTAACTTATTAACATCAATAATGACTCATTAATACAATCCCATAGCCTAAATATACAATTCCTAGTATTCTTCCAAAAATACCAAAATTCGACACCGGGCTCGCTTGGTCCAAACACGAGGCTCGGACCAAAACCCGATCACCCATACCCCCACGAGTTCAAATATATAATTTGTTTTGAAATCCGACCCCAAATTGAGGTTGAATTACCCAAAATCCCATAAACCCTAACTCTACCCAAAACCCCTAATTTCTACTTTGATTTTAGGATTTTAGGCCTAGATTCTAGTGTTTGATGATGAAATTAGAAGAAAAAATGGAGTTAGAATTGATTACCTATGAGGATATGGTGATAGAGCTCTTCAAAAATGGCCAAAAGGGGTGTGGGGAAGAATAAGATGGTGGAAGGAGGTGAAATCCCGTAATGGGTATTTAAAATAACTGGGTGAAATTTGTTCAGTGCGATCGCGGGCAAGGGATTGCGATCGCGGAGTTAGCTGGGTTTCACTCTCTGCGATCGCGGAGAGAGGGATGCGATCACGGAGAAGCTGGGCGGCACTCTATGCGATCGTGGAGCTTCAAGACTTCCTACCCTGCGATCGCGGCCCCACCAATGCGATCGCATAAGGCATCATGCCCCTCCCCCACACTCAACTCTATGCGATCGCAGCTCTACCTATGCGATCGCATATACTAAGCTACCTGACACCAGAAAACTCAAGAAACACCAGATTTTTGACACTTTAAGCACTCCGTTAGCTACCCAAAACTCACCTGAGCCCTCGAGACTCAAAACCAAAAACACACACGACTCCCAAACCATCCTACGGACTTATTCAAGCATTCAAATCACCAAAATACTATCAAAATCAATGAATTAAACCTCAAAACTCATAGAAGTTTCTTAAATCTTCATAAGGCTCAATTATTCCGATTTTGATCCGAAACACGTCATTTCGAGTCCGTTTTACACCAAACTTTACAGATAACTCACATAACATATTTAAAACTTGTTCCGGGCTCCGGAACCATAATACGGGCCCGGTAGCATGGTTTTCACATTAATTATCATTTTCAAAAACCTTTATTATTTTCAGAAAACAATTTTCTTTAAAAATTCTTTTCTCGGGCTTGTGACCTCATAATTCGATTCCGGGCACACGTCCAAGTCCCATATTTTCCTACGGACCCTCCGGGACCATGGAATCACGGGTCCGGGTCTGTTTACCAACAATGTCGACCAAAGTCAACTGTATTCAATTAATTATTAGAAATTTCATTTTTCATCAAGTTTTCACATAAAAGCTTCCCGGCTACCTGCCCGGGCTGCGCACGTATATCAAGGTGAGATTAACGGAGGCTTTTAGGGCCTCGGAACACAGATTTAGCTTGATTAACATAGGATGGCCTTTTGGGTCATCATAATCTCCACCTCTAAAACAAACATTTGTCCTCGAACAGATATAGAAAAATACCTGAGTCTGAGAAAAGATGGGGATACTGGTTTCATATATCGGACTCGGACTCCCAAGTAGCTGCCTCGGCAGGATGACCTCGCCACTGAACACAGACCGAAGGATAACTCTTCGATCTCAACTGACGAACATGAGTCAGATCCTTGTTCAACTGGACACCGCTGAAGTCAAGAACATGAGATGGATCTGCAATATACCTGCGGAGCATAGATACATGAAACACTGGATGCACGGCTGATAAATGCGGTGGCAAGGCAAGTCTGTAGGCCACCTCTCCTACCTTATCCAAAATCTCAAATGGACCAATGTAACCAGGGCTCAATTTGCCCCTCTTCCCGAACCTCATCATGCCCTTCATAGGCGACACTCTAAGAAACACCTGATCTCCTATCATGAAAGCCAAATCTCGAACTCTTCTATCCGCATAACTCTTTTTCCTAAATTGAGCTGTGCAAAGTCTATCCTGAATAATCTTCACCTTGTCCAAGGCATCATGGACTAACTCAGAACCCAACAATCTAGCCTCTCCCGGCTCAAACCATCCGACTGGAGACCGACACCGTCTACCACACAACGCCTCATACGGAACCATCTAAATGCTCGACCGATAGCTGTTGTTGTAGGCAACTCAGCTAAAGGCAAGAACTGGTCCCATGAACCACTAAAATCAATGACACAAGCCCGCAACATATCCTCCAAAATCTGAATAGTACGCTCGGACTGTCCGTCCGTCTGAGGATGAAATGTTGTGCTCAAATCAATCTGTGTGCCCAACTCTCGCTGAAATACTCTCCAAAAATGGGAGGTAAACTGAGTACCTCTGTCTGATATAATGGATAAGGGCACACCATGAAATCGAACAATCTCTTTCATATATATCTTTGACAACTTCTCCGCTGAATATGAAACTGATACCGGAATGAAGTGCGCTGACTTGGTCAGCCTATCCACAACAACCCAAACTGCATCAACCATCCTCTGAGTCCGTGGGAGCCCAACTACAAAGTCCATGGTGATACGCTCCCACTTCCACTCAGGAAGCTGAACCCGCTGCATCAAACCACCGGGTCTCTAGTGCTCGTACTTAACCTGCTGACAATTCAAGCACCGAGCTACATAAGCTACAATATCCTTCTTCATTCTACGCCACAAATAATGCTACCGCAAGTCCTGTTACATCTTTACGGCGCCCGGATGAATGGAATACTGGGAACTATGGGCCTCCTGAAGTATCAACTCACGAATACCCTCCACTTCAGGTACACAAATATGGCCCTGCATCCGCTGAACTCCCTCATCATCAACCGTAACCTGCTTGGCACCTCCGTGCCGGACTGTATCTCTAAGAACACACAAATGACGATCATCATACTGCCTGGCCCGAATACGGTCATACAATGAAGAACGAGCCACAGTATGGGCCAAAATACTGCCAGTCTGAGAAACCTCAAATCTCACAAATCGGTTGGCTAAAGCCTGAACATCCAACGCAAGAGGTCGCACCCCGACTGATAAATAAGCTAGACTGCCCATACTAACTGACTTCCGGCTCAAGGCATCAACCGCCACATTGGCCTTCCCCGGATGATAAAGGATGGTGATATCATAATCCTTCAGCAACTCTAACCATCTCCTCTGCCTCATGTTCAACTCCCTCTGTCTGAACAGATACTGCAAGCTCTTATGGTCTGTGAACACCTCACATGGCACTCCGTACAGATAGTGCCTCCAAATCTTCAAAGCGTGAACAATGGCTGCAAGCTCTAAATCATTAACGGGATAGTTCTTCTCATGAATCTTGAACTGACGAGAAGCATAGGCTATAACCTTTCCGTCCTGCATCAACGTTGCACCGAGCCCAACCCATGAAGCATCACAATACACGATATACGGTCTTGAACCTGAGGGCAATACTAACACTGGTGCCGTGGTCAAGGCTGTCTTGAGCTTCTGAAAGCTTGCCTTACACTCATCAGACCACCTGAACTGAGCACACTTCTGGGTCGACCTGGTCATCGGGGCTGCGATAGATGTAAAGCCCTCCACAAATCGATGATAGTAACCTGCTAAGCCCAAGAAACTCCGAATCTCTGTAGCTGAAGTGGGCCTAGGCCAATCTCTAACTGCTGAAATCTTCTTGGGATCCACATGGATACCCTCCGCCGACACAACGTGACCCAAGAATGCCACGGAACTCAACCAGAACTCGCACTTAGAAAACTTGGCGTACAACTGACTATCCCTCAAAGTTTGAAGGACGACTCTAAGGTGTTGCTCATGCTCCTCTCGGCTGCGAGAGTATATCAATATATCATCAATAAACACAATCGCAAATGAGTCCAAATAAGGCCTGAACTCCCGGTTCATCAACTCCATAAAAGCAGCAGGGGCATTTGTCAACCCAAATGACATAACCAGAAACTCTAATGCCCATAACGAGTACGAAAGGCCTTCTTAGGAACGTCAAAAGCCCTAATTATCAGCTGATAATAACCAGATCTCAAGTCTATCTTGGAAAACACTGTAGCACCCTGAAGCTGGTTAAATAGATCATCAATCCTCGACAAAGGATACTTGTTCTTGATCGTAACCTTATTCAACTGCCGGTAGTCAATACACATCCTCATCGAGCCATCTTTCTTCTTGACAAACAACACTGGGGCACCCCAAGGAGAAACACTAGGCCTAATGAAGCCTTTATCCAACAAATCCTGCAACTGCTCCTTCAATTCCTTCAACTCTTGCAGGGCCATACGATACGGCGGAATAGAAATAGGCTGAGTACCCTCAACTACCTCAATACTAAAGTCAATATCCTTGTCGGGTGGCATACCCGGCAGGTCAGCAAGGAATACCTCTGAAAACTCATGAACCACGGGCACAGACTCCAGGGAAGGAACCTCGGCACTAGAATCACGAACATAGGCCAGATAGGCCAAACAACCCTTCTCGACCATGCGCCGAGCCTTCATATAAGAAATAACTCTACCAGAAGAATGACTAAAAGTCCCTCTCCACTCTAAACGAGGTACTCCAGGAAAGGCTAAGGTCACTTTCTTGGCATGACAGTCCAGAATAGCATGGTAGAGGGATAGCCAGTCCATACCCAAAATAACATCAAAATTTACCATATCAAGGGGCAATAGATCTACCCAGGTCTCCAAACCACCAATAACAACTAAGCAAGAATAGTAGACTAGATCTACCACGATAGAATCGCCCACCGGGGTGGACACATACACAGAAGTACTCAAAGAATCGCGAGTCATGCTCAAATAAGGGGCAGAATATGAAGACACATAAGAGAAAGTAGAACCCGGATCAAATAACACTGAAGCATCTCGGCTACAAACTGAAACCGTACCTGTGATGACTGCATCAGAGGCCTCAGCCTCGGGCCTGGCAGGAATAGCATAACAATGGGGCGGAGCCCCTCCAATCTGAACATCTCTGGGTCGACCTACTGCGACCTGCCCCCTTCCCCTCGTGGCTTGTGCTCCACCTCTATGAGTCTGACCTCCACCTCTGGCACCACGACCACCACCCCTAGCTGGCTGAGGGGGTGGGGGTGTGCCTGACACTGGAACCATGGCACGAGAACCCTGATACTGGGGACCACTTGAAGCTCGGGGGCAATACCCGGCAACGTGCCCCAGAACAGCACAAGAATGACACAGCCTCTGCTGATATGGATGGGGACTCTGGAACTGCCCCGGACGACCCTGATAACCACCCTGGTAACTCTGAAGTGGCGGTGCCCTGATAGGTGCTGGTGGTGCACTAATAGGAGTTGGCGGTGCACGGTGAGATACCTGAAGTGCTGACTGAAAAGGTCGGGGTGGCTGAACTTTGCCGAAAGAATCCCTGCCCCCAGATGAGGCTCCACTGAATCTACAAAAGTGACGGGGCCTCTTTTCAGCTCCCTGACCATCACTCTGTGATAAAATCATCTCAATCCTCCTGGCCACATCGGCCGCATCCTGGAAGGAAATATCGGTACCTGACTCCCTAGCCATCTGAAGTCTGATAGGCTGGGCCAAACCCTCAATGAATCTCCAAACCCTCACCCGATCAGTGGGAAGTATCATCAATGCATGTCTGGCTAAGGTGATAAACCTAGTCTCGTACTGAGTGGCTGACATAGAACCCTGTTGGAGACGCTCAAACTGCCTCCGAAGATCCTCTCGCTGAGTAATGGGAAGGAACTTCCTCAAGAATACCTCTGAGAACTGAATCCAAGTCAAAGTTGCAGACCCAGTTGGTCTGGTCAAGCAGTAATCCCTCCACCAAGTCTTGGCTGCGCCAGATAACCGAAAGGTAGCAAAGTCAACTCCATTGGACTCTACTATGCCCATGTTCCGAAGAACCTCATGGCAGCTGTCTAAATAATCCTGGGGATCCTCTGATGGTGCACCGGTAAATGTAGTAGTGAATAACTTGGTGAACCGATCTAGTCTCCATAGAGCATCCGCTGACATAACTGTACCCTCGGCTACTGGTGCCACAATACCCGGCTGAGCTACTCCAACTGTCTGAGGTGCTGGAATCTGAAACTGAGTGGAAACCTGCTCTGGGGTATGAATAACAGGAGTCTGGGTCCCTCCCCCATCCTGAGATCCGGCTGGTGCAGTAGGAAGAAGACCGGCCTGAGCCACACTCTCCATGAGTTCCACTAAGCGGACTAGAGTGTTCTGAAGCACCGAGGTAGCAATGAACCCCTCTGGGACTTGAGCTGGTCCAACTAGGACTGTCTGAATAGGAACCTCACCGGCATAATCTACCTGTGAGTCCTAAACTGGAGCCTCTGCTCTAGCTCTGCCTCGACCTCTAGCATGGCCTCGGCCTCTAGCACGGCCTCGACCTCGGCCCCTCGTAGGAGCTGCAATAGGACGGTCAGGCTGCTGATCGGTCGATGAGGAAGCACGCGGTCTCGCCATCTGCGAGAGAATAATTTGAGACTCAATTAGTATTTAGAATTCAATTGGCACGACAGAGAATGAAAGATGTGAAGTTATTCCTAACTTTGCAGCCTCTGGGGGATAAATACACACGTCTCCGTACCGATCCCTCAGACTCTACCAAGTTTGTCCGTGAGTTGTGAGACCTAAGCAACCTAGGGCTCTGATACCAACTTTTCACGACCCGAAATCCCACCTTTAGGCCGTGACTGTGTCTAACGTTGAACCCGCTAGACAAGCCAACGTGTGCAGTTAAACTAACATGATAACACCGAATTAACAGAATTAACCAAAAATAGTTTACAAATGTTAACAGCGGAAATAGATAAAAATAGGACTAAGTGAAAGAAACAAATACAATACGTTGTAACAATCCCCGAATCTGGAGTCACTATCTCACGAACATACTAAAAGATTACTACAAACAAGAGGCTAAACAATAACTGTATACAACTGTCTTTGGAAATAAATGAAAAAGACAGGAAGGAAGTAGAAGGGATAGAGTAGATGTCAAGGCCCACGAACGCCTGCAGGTCTACCTTGCAATCTCCGAAGGATACTCCCTCTAACGATGTCCACTGGGTCCAGCTGCGGGATCTGCACAAAATAAAGAAGTGCAGGAGTAGCATCAGTACAACCGACCCCGTGTACAGAGTAAGTGCCGAGCCTAACCTCGTCCGAAGTAGTGACGAGGCTAGACTTGACAACGATAATCTACCTGTACAGTTCTACAAGATATAGCACAGAAAAACACAGGAATAGACAGATAAGCATGGGATACGGGAGCAGTTAATGGGGGTGAAAAGTGAGAGATAAGAACAATTAATTAACACATAGGAGAAAGCAAAATAGCAAATTAACAAGAATACTAACGTAACAAGTATAATTACGAGCAATATATGTAATGGCACGGCATCACCCTTTGTGCTTTTACTCTCTTCCTCACAATGCGATGTATGATATAAGGTAATATAATTCATGGCACGGCATCACCCTTCGTGCTTTTACTCTCTTTCTCACAATGCAATGTATAATGTGAGGCAATACAGATCATGACACGACATCAACCTTCGTGCTTTTAATCAATGTGAATCATGGCACGACATCAACCTTCGTGCTTTTACTCTCTTCTTCACTGTGCATTTTATGATGTAGTCGATGTAAATTATGGCACGACATCACCCTTCGTGCTTTTACACTCTTCCTCACCATAACAATGACATTTATCAAAATGGCAAGGGATGCAGCATAGTGGAAACACAAGTCATAATCACCCGTCAAGGGGAATACTATCAGTCAATATCATAACAATTGTCCGGCAAGGGTCTCAGCTATAACCACTCTTTTCAGATATATCCTTTACAATTAGGCTCTCAATCAAACCATTCACATCACAAGTTTATCAGCAAGGATTTCCAACAACAATCAACTTCCAAGTAGAGACAATTTCACAATATAATGAATATGGAAGTAATAACAAGAATTCCATCAAACATAGACTCACGGGCATGCTTAACACACAATGCATAGGTACTCGTCACCTCCCCTATGCATTGAACATGATAAACACTTAGCACATAGCATACAATACCTATTCCCTCACCAAAGCTAGGAAAGACACTTACCTCGGGTCCAAGAATAACAACTACAAAGTTGTTTTTGAAAAGGTCTTTAAACGACTCTTCGTCTCCAGTTCCATAAGGTTTAAGGAATGGCTGTTTTCTCTGCCCACCACCCATGAAAAGACAGACTACATAGGGCCTCCTCAGCCCGCCCTGGTTCAAATACCATTTTATCCTAAGGAGGCGGAATGGAGAAAGGAAAGGGACAAGGGCGGTCTTGCTTGGCGCGAAGGCTGACCCGTATTTTGCCACATACGTGGGTTCGGTCCTCCAAGGCCTGTTAGAGCTCTCTTCAACCTGCTCATGGCTAGATCGATCGGTTTCGGGTCAAATAGGAAGAACTAGAAGATTCCACCTCTGGAAAATTCAATCTTCTAATACCGCCTTTCCTTTTGAATTCAACTCCGAAACGACAATATATAGAGATAATTAACTTATTAACATCAATAATGACTCATTAATACAATCCCATAGCCTAAATATACAATTCCTAGTATTCTTCCAGAAATACCAAAATTCGACCCCGGGCCCGCTTGGTCCAAACACGAGGCTCGGACCAAAACTCGATCACCCATACCTCCACGAGTTCAAATATATAATTTATTTTGAAATCCAACCCCAAATTGAGGTTGAATTACCCAAAATACCATAAACCTTAACTCTACCCAAAACCCCTAATTTCTACTTTGATTTTAGGATTTTAGGCCTAGATTCTAGTGTTTGATGATGAAATTAGAAGGGAAAATGGAGTTAGAATTGATTACCTATGAGGATATGGTGATGGAGCTCTTCAAAAATGGCCAAAGGTGGTGTGGGGAAGAAGAAGATGGTGGAAGGAGGTGAATCCCGTAATGGGTATTTAAAATAACTGGGTGAAATTTGTTCAGTGCGATCACGGGCAAGGGATTGCGATCGCGGAGTTAGCTGGGTTTCACTCTCTGCGATCGCGGAGAGAGGGATGCGATCGCTGAGAAGCTGGGCGTCACTCTATGCGATCGCGGAGCTTCAAGACTTCCTACCCCGCGATCGCGGCCCCACCAATGCGATCGCACAAGGCATCAGGACCCTCCCCCACACTCAACTCTATGCGATCGCAGCTCTACCTTTGCGATCGCATATACTAAGCTACCAGACACCAGAAAACTCAAGAAACACCAGATTTTTGACACTTTAAGCACTCCGTTAGCTACCCAAAACTCACCCGAGCCCTCGGGACTCAAAACCAAAAAAACACACGACTCCCAAACCATCCTACGGACTTATTCAAGCATTCAAATCACCAAAATATCATCAAAATCAATGAATTAAACCTCAAAACTCATAGAATTTTCTTAAATCTTCATAAGGCTCAATTATTCCGATTTTGATCCGAAGCACGTCATTTCGAGTCCGTTTTACACCAAACTTTACAGATAACTCACATAACATATTTTAAACTTGTTCCGTGCTCCGGAACCATAATACAGTCCCGGTAGCACGGTTTTCACATTAATTATCATTTTCAAAAATCTTCATTATTTTCAGAAAACAATTTTCTTTAAAAATTCTTTTCTCGGGCTTAGGACCTCGGAATTCGATTCCAGGCATGCGTCCAAGTCCCATATTTTCCTACGGACCCTCCGGGACAATGGAATCACAGGTCCGGGTCCGTTTACCAAAAATATTGACCAAAGTCAATTGTATTTAATTAATTATTAGAAATTTCATTTTTCATCAAGTTTTCACATAAAAGCTTCCCGTCTACCTGCCCGGGCTACGCACACATATCGAGGTGAGATTAATGGAGGCGTTCGGGGCCTCGGAACACAGATTTAGCTACATTAACATAGGATGACCTTTTGGGTCATCACAGTTCGTCTGAGGATAAAACGCTGTGCTCAACTCCACTCGTGTTCCCAACTCACACTAAAATACTCTCCTGAAATGGGAGGTAAACTGAGTACCTCGGTCAGAAATAATGGACACGGGCACACCATGCAAGCAAACTATCTCTCTGATGTAGATCTTTATCGATTTCTCCGAAGAATACGAATCTGATACAGGAATGAAGTGTGCTGACTTGGTCAGTCTATCCATAATGACCAACACCGCATCAAATATCCTCTGAGGCCGCGGGAGTGCAACTACGAAATCCGTGGTGATACGCTCCCACTTCCACTCGGGAAGCTCAATCTGCTGCATCAAACCACCGGGTCTTTGGTGCTCGTACTTAACCTGCTGACAGTTCAAGCACCGATCTACATATTCCACAATATCTTTCTTCACCCTCCGCCACCAAGAATGCTGCCGCAAATCCTGATACATCTTTGCGGCGCCCGGATGAATGGAATACCGGGAACTATGGGTCTCCTGCAATATCATCTCACGAATTCCATCAACATCAGGCACACAAATACGACCCTGAACCCTCAAGACTCCATCATCAACAACCGTAACTTGCTTGACATTTCCGTGCCGAACCGTATCCCTAAGGACACATAAATGACGATCATCATACTGCCTGTCCCGAATACGATCAAACAATGTAGAACGACCATGGTATAAGCCAAAACACTGCCAGTCTATGAAACATCCAATCTCATGAACCGATTGGCTAAAGCCTTAACATCTAAAGCAAGCGGTCGCTCCCCGACCGGTATATAAGCAAGACTACCCATGCTGGCTGGCTTCCGGCTCAAAGCATTGGCCACCACATTGGCCTTCCCCAGATGATATAGACTGGTAATGTCATAGTCTTTCAACAACTCCAACCATCTTCTCTGCCTCATATACAACTCTTTTTTCTTGAATAGATACTACAAACTCTTATGATCCGTGAACACCTCACAAGACACACCATACAACTAATGCCTCATAATCTTTAACGCATGGACAATAGCTGCTAACCCTAAATCATGAACTGGATAGTTCTTCTCATGAACCTTCAACTGACGTGAAGCATAAGCCATAACCTTTCCATCGTGCATCAACACTGCACCAAGTCCAACCCGTGAAGCATCACAATACACAGTATATGGCCTTGATCCCGAGGGCAAAACCAACACCGGTGTCGTGGTCAAGGTTGTCTTGAGCTTCTGAAAGCTCGCCTCACACTCATCCGACCACCTAAACTAGGCACCCTTTTGAGTCAACCTGGTCATCGGGGCTGCAATAGATGACAAGCCCTCAATAAACCAGCGATAATAACCTGCTCAGCCCAAGAAACTCCTAATCCCCGTAGCTGTAGTGGGTCTAGGCCAGCTCTTAACTGCCTCTATTTTCTTAATAGTTGTTCATAGCCAATTACAGAATTATCAAATAACTTCACATTAACAATAATGTCCTTTCAAACCTTCGCAATACTGATTTCGAGATACGATACTTGAAGACCTCATAATTATACCTAAAATAACATGTCTCGTTTAACGCCACTTGGGCGGGCACCTACCTTGTAGGTTAAGGCTCCATAATTATAGCACGAATTTAGAAAATTACGCACATATAGTTAATTAATTAATTAATTCATTTATTTATTTATTAATATTATTATCTTATACATAATTGTTTTTTGAATAAGTCTAACATGCAAGACTCCCTACCAGTACTATAGTAAAAAATTTAATTCACAAGAGAGAATTTCCATCACAAGGATCTCATCCTTACATAACTTCCACCGCGGCTCGTAGCCCGGTTTAAATATACCAAATCATATTAACACGCGAGGATCCCGTCCTCAATTCTAAATCACAAGTAATATGAATATCGTGCCAATTGAAACATTCCATTTCCTTCCTTTAAATATTTCCCGTAAAACAAAATTACAACACGTAATTATAGACACAACTATCTCCATAGAATTTCTCAATACAAGTATTCATATAAGCAGATTTTAGAGTTACGAAGCTCACCCGAGAGTGGAGCATATTAGAAGAATTTTTATTAGATACGCATAACCGAATTAAGTTCAGAAAATCATCACTTTATAATAATTAGAGATTGTTCTTGCAATGACACTATTTAATGCAACGACCTCAGCCATACCATAGAAAATATATCAACAGGCTGGGTCTCCACCTCTAGGAATCTAACCTCCACTTTCGACATTACGACTCCTTTTTCCCTAGTTGGTCATGTAGATGAGTTGTAACATCAATGGGGTACGTAGCCGGAGTGCTCTGATGAAATATGACTCTCCCAAGTCTAGGAAAATTTCTACCACTAGCCGACATAAAGTATCAACTTGCCTTGAGTCGCACAAATTTTACAATCATAATTGAGTCCTTTAATGAGTCTGTGGACTTGCCCTCTGGCTAGATGAATTGAGGTAGGAGTATGACGGGCTAACTTATCGAACCTGATGGCATATTCTGACACCATCATATGACCAGACGCACCCGTTCAAACCTTATGCGCCACGTATTATGGAGAGTCCGAGAACAACTATGTCAAAAGCATTTATGAGAACTGAGTCAAGTAATTGACGCTACATTGGCTGGTCATCCTCTTCGTAGGCTTGCCACAAACACCGGCGGCCAATATCTTCTTTTACCATGTGGACTCAACACTGCTAAGCTACCCCTTTTATTCATATACTTTTCATTATTATTTTGGGGTAACTCTCATCTCTATTGTCACACAATGATCACAAAAGTAGAGCTCTATAGTGATAAATCTTGGCACGAACTATGTAGTCTAGAAGCTTGCTAATCATTGTACTCCCTCTGGAGCACCCCAAAATCCGCAACCGTGACTTCCGCGCTGAGTAGACCTTCTGTAGATTTAAAGTTGTTTGAATAACTCCTTTGGTACTCAAGTATAGGGTTATTAAGGAGGCAGACGTACCGAAATTCCCAGCTTCATCTCTTGCAAAATCCCCGGCCTTATACATTCCAAGCCAAAATCGATATAACACATGGCCTCACAATCTATTCCTTGACAGTGGACTTCCCCACTTGGCACGAAGTCATAGGTCACAATACCTGATAATCCACAATGTTAAACTTCACAGCTCATATAAATAAACCCTGATGCTTTCAATTATTCCCTTGTTATGCAATACTGGAGTAGCTATAAATCATTCTGGAATCTGGACGAGTCCAACATGTACGACTGAGCTAGAACCTCTGTGTCTAGATCCACTTGAGACTGCACAATAAGTGTTGATGTACGAGCTTTAGACTGAGCTCTGCTTCTGTCTCTTCCCCTAATCGGAGATGTCACTGGGGCTAGACGCTTTGCGTGTTACCGAGATTTGTGAGAGGACAAGAGTAGGGAATTTCAATCATCAATGGTAGAATAAATTTGCACAATGCGGTAGAATAGAAGGGAAATTGTTCCTAACTTCATAGCCTCTGAGAGATAAGTACAGACGTCTCTGTACCGATCCCTAAAACTCTACCAAGTTTGTTCGTGAATTGTGAGAGTGGTCTGATACCAACTTGTCACGACCCAAAATTCCCACCATCGGGACCGTGATGGCATCTAACGTTGAACCCGCTAGACAAGCTAACATATTTAATCATATTTATTAAAAATCTTTACTATTAAATAATAACAGGTAAAAATCAACTTTCCATAAATAGAATCTTTAAAAATAACATCAGAATAAGAGAATACATAGCTAAATTCACGAACTTAACAAAATACTTAAATTAGCCAACCCGGATCTATGGAGTCACAACTCACGGACCGTCTAAGAATAGTACACAAAATAGTCTGAAAACAATAATACATATGTTTCTGAAGTACAAAAATCAGAAATGAAATGGAATAGGGAAGGGGACGCCAAGGCTTGCGGACGCCTGCATGTCTACCTTAGTGTCTCCGGTGGACTGAAGGAAGCCTCCTCACGCTAGTGTCCAAAGGGTCCAGTACTGGAATCTGTGCAAAATAGCACAGAGTGTAGTATCAGTACAACCGACCCCATGTACTGAGTAAGTGTCGAGCCTAACCTCGGCGAACTAGTGACGAGGCTAGGACACGACAAATAATACAACTTGTGCAGTTTAATAATATATAAAACAAATAATGACGGGAAGTAAACAGTTAAGTACACAAAATAGGGAAGAACATGCTGGGAAAAAAAAGGGAAAAACAATTACTGAACAACAGAACAAGGCAACAGTCTAAATATTAAAATAACAACAGGAAATAACAACATAGAACAAACAAGTGCATGACATCACCCTTCGTGCTTTACTATTAACCTCACCAAAACAAGTGCACGGCATCACCCTTCGTGCTTTTACTCTCATCCTCACCAAAACAAGTGCACGACATCACCCTTCGTGCTTTTACTCTCATCCTCACCAAAACAAGTAAATAAAAAAAATTGGCACGACATTTTCCTTCGTGCTTTTAATATCATATCATGGCACGACATCACCCTTCGTGCTTTTAAACTCTTCCTCACAATGCAATAAATAAATACACGGCATCACCCTTCGTGCTTTACACTCGTCCTCACAATGCAATAAATAAAGACACGGCATCACCCTTCGTGCTTTACACTCTTCCTCACCCAAACAATATCAAAGGAAACAGTTTGGCAAGGAAAATCAACAACATAATTCATAAGTCACAACATCCCGGCAAGGGAACAACAAGAAAAATAATACCGTCCCGGCAAGGGACATAGCTATAACCAATCTCGCTCAAGTAAATAACTTAACAAAATAATCCTCAACCGAACAATTAATCAAAAATATTCACAACCAAGAATTTCCATCAATTGAACAACCTCCAAAGTGAAATTTACTTCATATCACAGTGAATATCGATGAAAATCACATATATCATAAAACCGGCTCACGGGCATGCTTGACCTCACCTATACGTTGAACATGGAATAAACACGTAGCAAGTAAGACTCAACACATATTCCCTCAAGCTAAGGTTTGGCCAAACACTTACCTCTTGATTCCACCACCAACTTGTTCGTATCTAGCCACAAGTTACTAAATTATATCAATAAATGCTAAATGAATCAATTCTAATGCATGGAAATGAGTTTTCTAAAGTTTTCCCCAAATGGTCAAAAATCAAACCCAGGCCTGCTCATCCCAAACCCGAAATTTGGACCAAAACCCGATTACCCATTCACCCCGAGCCCGGATATATAAATGGTTTTGGAATCCGACCTCAATTTGAGGTCTAAATCCCCAAATTTCAATATTCTTAGTTTTACCCAAAATTCCCAATTCCACCATCAAAACCCTAGATTCTAGGATGAAATCTTATAAAAAGAAGTTAAGTATTAAAACAAATGAGTTAGAAATCACTTACTAATATTTTGGAGAAGAAAGAGTGCTTGGAAAATCGCCTCTTATGTTTTTAGCGTTTTGAAAATTGAAAAATAACTGAAAATCCTGTTTAAATATACCCCCCTCAGGGCCCACCGTGGACCGCACAAAAAGGGAGTGCGGCCGCACAAGTAAAAACAAACAAAAGTGAAGAAAACAAGGAAAATGAGTGTAGTGACATGATTTAGTATTTTGGCCATAGCAATCTCTACAGATGTCCAAATTGCAATTTCTTTACTTTTCTCGAAACTAAACACGAAGGGCTACAACTTTCGTTTTTTCATCATCTCCAAATTTCTTGTAGATCAAAAGATATAGGCCTCCGAAGTCAGACTAGTGGTCCAGCTCCTTCACCGCGGACAACAAAAAAATGACAGCGGCCCTGAAGGCCCTTAGCGGGGTCAGCACAAAAAGGACCGCGAACCTCGGTGGTGGGTTCAGAGATCTGACATCTCTGACCTGCAACAACTATGTTTTAAGCCTAAAAATATCCCAGGACCTACCCGAAACTCACCCGAGCTCTCGTAACCTCAAACCAAATGTGCACACAACCTCGAAAATATCTTACATACTTATTCGATTTCGGGCATACGCCCAAGTCCCATATTTTCCTACGGACCCTCCGGGACCGTCTAATGACGGGTCCGAGTCCGTTTACAAAAAATGTTGACAAATGTCAACTTTATTCAATTTTCAACTCAAATATTATTATTTTTATCGGTTTTTCACATAACGGCTTTCCGGCTTCACACCTGGGCTGCGCACGCAAATCGAGGTGAGATAGGAGGAGGATTTCGTGGCCTCGGAACAAAGATTTAGCTAAAAATATACGGGATGACCTCTTGGGTCATCACAATATAGGAGGGGAAAATACATTTCTATTTTCAGTAAAAACTCCTATTGATACAGCTGTATAACCGTCTAGTACGGATTTGTAAGAAACAATCCTGAGATTTATGCCTTGACCCATATGCCCTTAAGAAATTCTCACTTTTTCTTGAGTGTCATCGAAACGGTACTGCCTCGAGGTAGATCGAGTGGGGCCTTCGAAGTGCTCTCTTGAGGTGCGCATTTTGAGATTGGGTTTGAACTATATTTTGAGTCATCCGACCTCGGGCTCGGAACACAATAGAGATTTTGAAATTAAACTCTCCGATTTAGGCCGTATACAGATAGTCCCCGCGTTTCTTAGAATAAAGGATAAGAAATGATTTGATTCTCGACCCTTCGATGTCCCAATCATGATGTAAACTGCGTGAGTTCAACGGTTGGTGTGACTGAAAAGCCGTGCAAAGTTTACGTCCGCACAGTTTTCGAAAACCATTAATTGATAACAACTTTTGGCCGTCCGTTTAGCTTCTCTAACATGCTTAGACAGCCTTTATAAATATTCCAATCCTTCACTCTTCAAATGTTTACTTTCTATAATGTCTTCAAATCTTCATCAACTCCTCTCTGTATCTACTCATTCCCTAACTAGATTCTTCTCCTTCCTTTGAATTTTTACAGCAAAAATGGCAAAAACTTCTAAGACAGTTCCCCAAAAAGAGAAAGCCCCTTCGTCTTCACGCTCGTCTAAGAACAAAACGGTGGTACCGCTTCGCGTCGAGGAGTGTATCCTCGGGCTTTGTGATACGTCTTCTGATTTCAAGGTCGACAAACCTACCTCGGTTCCGGGATGATGTGAACCCATGTCTCGGTATATCAGCTTAATAACCAAACTCGAACAAGTAAAGGCGGATTGCCGTTGGGGAATTAAGTACAAGTGGAGATCCCTTCACCTGAAAAGGACATAACCACTTTTAAAGCAGGTTACCTAGGCGTATATACATACCCATTCACCTTAGGTCCTGTAGAACTTTCTTTGCCCCTTCTAGATCCAGTGATTCTCGACTTTTGTCGACAATATCGGGTGACGCTCGGCCAAATCTATCCTTCCTTCTGGCGAATTGTTCACCTGATTAGGTATTTTTCTAGTAAGGTCGAGAGGATGCCTTTTACCCTCGACCATCTGATTAGACTATACAGCCCTCGTCTCTATTGATGTGGCCTGATAAAATTACAACGTCGAGCTTCGAAGTCTTTCTTCGCTAGCATCGATGAAGATAAAGATCGAGGGTGGATGAGCCGCTTCGTTCGAGTCAGGACCTCCGACCTGATTCCTGCTGAAAAGATGTCATTCCCCGAAGAAAAGAATATGAAGCGTAAGTATAGACTCATCGAGTACGTTTCATTAATTAAATCCTTTTTCTTTATTTCGAACTAACTCCCTTTTGATAATGCAACCGTCGATTGGTACCCAGGTGCGGTTAAGGACCTCCCGGGCTAGGTTCGGCAACTGTCTTCCACCTCCACATAAGCCGAGCGCGTCTGGCGTGACTTGTCCAAAGGCCGATGGGAGGCCAAAACCCACAGTGAGTTCTTATTATTGACATATTTGAATCCCTTAGTGAAATACCTCTTGGCAATACACTTAACATTGCACTTGTGTAGGCCTCGGAGATGCTGTTTCAATGAGGCCGCCCCCACCTGGCGAGGTAGAGACCCAAAAACTCGCCAAGGACAAGAAGAGAAAGAAAGAGACGCCGACGAAGTCCCCGAAGCCAAAAAAGGCCAGGCTTCGAAAACCTAGGGCAGATACGGTGACCTTGACTCCTGAAGCTGCTGCATGTATTCGTGCTGAGGACGGAGAGGGAGATCAGACTGAGGGCGAAGGCGATGCCCGCCAATTAGTAACTTGGAGAGGGGGAAGCAAGATGAGACTGCTGAATCGAAGGCTGTTGATATGGTTCAATCTCGAGTTGAGGAAGATTCTGAGGGGAGCAAGAGCAAAGTTCTTGAATTGACTTGTGATAAGGACACGCCTTGTCCTGAAAAGCCCAACCCCGAAGTCACTCGGAGGTAGGATAAGGCCCCGATTAAGCCACTCGGGGTAATTGAAATGGATGACTCTCCTCTACCAGGCCCTGACATTTTATGAGGGGAAAATATGGGATGCTCAAGATTTTAGGACTCCTGATGTTGGAACATCCCATGAGGAGAATGACATCTTCGGCGACTGCCTTGCTGGGATTGAGGAGGGTCCCGACCTTGATGCCTCGTTCATCTTCGAATAGGCCGAGAAGCTTCAAAAACAGGTAATCTTTTGACTTAACAACTATATTTTACGTTTGATTCTTGACTTTCTGACCTTATTCTTTCATGTTTTAGCATGTGATGCTCTTCGATCAAGCTTTTTCCAAGACATGAGATGAGCTTGCCCGTTGCGAAGATGAGCTTAGGAAGCTCATGTCAGAGTCGGACGAGCTCAAGGCGCTTTATGCCAAAAGAGAGGGATAACTCAACGACCTTCGAACACAATCAGAGAAGGCGTCCAAGGAGCGGGTCGAGTTTGCTGAGCAGGTAATATAGCATTTGTGGGCTTATTTTATGCTTACATGTTTTGGTGTCTAATGTTTCAACTCGATTTTTGTAGCTTAAGTAGAAATATGATCTGGTGGGGCAACTTCGGGAGGAGCTTAAAGCCAAAGATGATGAGACCCTCGGGTTGAAGCAACGCATGGATGATCTGGCCTCCAAGAAAGATACTCTTCAGGAAAAGCTGACCTCGGATGAGCACCAACTTCAGAGTGCAAAAGAACAAGGCTATAAATATAAGGAGCTTCATACTGAGTCGGCCGTTGAGTTATCTAAATTCATGTCTGAAGCTGATGAAATCATATCACATATTGGACCGATGTTGTTGCTGCCAATGCTCGGGCTAAGAAGGCAGCTGATGCAACTGAGCTCAAGTTAACACGCGCCATCAATCAAGCTCGGGTGGAATATCGAAGGCAAACTCCGGAGGAGGAGCGCGCCGAAGGCTTTCATCTTTCTGCCAAAATCGAGAAGGTGAAAGCCTTGGAAGAAGAGGCAGTGGCATTGCTCTCTACTGATGAGAATTCCGCCAACGGCTTCGGGGGGGGGGGGGGGGGGGGGGGGGGGGGGGGGGGGGGGAGGCGAAGACGAAGTCCCCGAGGAGAAAGAGGAAACCGAAGATCAGGCTGCCGAAGTTCAGACCGTCGAAGATGTAGCTCCTGTGGAAACTGCCTCCGATCGAGTGACCCCAATAGTAGACTAAGCTTCTTTTATTTTCTTTCTTTTATGCAAGGGCTCTATGTGGGAGTTTTGTAAACATAATTTCGGACCATTGTGCTCATTTTTCTGGTCTTGGCTTCATATATATATGCATATATATGGGTTATTATTGCATAATATACAATTCTAGCCTAAGGATGCAAAATATAATTATAATAAATATATAAAAATATTTAAAGCTTAGTATGGATATAGATGATGAAAATTGAATGATAAATCATCATGAAATTTATTTGAGATGCAATTAATAACTATTTATGCAGACATAAATTGATTAAAAACCTTTAAAAATTATGGAAAAATACTTGATGATGCTCATGCACTATTTTGATGGTATATATGTATATTTAAAGATATATGAGGGACAAATTGGGTATCAACATCCATCATTTGAATATAAAGAATCTTCTGTTTCATCTTCGTTTTGTGTTAATTTCTATCTTTCCTTTGCTTTTGAAATGCGATTTTGGTGTTGTTGACGACTAGTCCGATGTATTAGATTTAGAATATAATACCCTTAGGTTTCGTGTTTGATCAACGATCGATAATAGGTTACAATTTAAGGTCCGATCTTCGAGCTAAGATTTAGCTCAGGACTTTCGAGTCCGAATTGTGTAAGGTCTCGAGTATGGTGAGTTTCGGCCTTTAAGTTCTTTAAGTATTGGCCCTTAGGATTTTTTAGGTTGGCCCTTAGGCTCTTTTAAGTCGGCCCTTAGGCTCTTTTATATCGACCCTTAGGTTCTTTAGATTGGCCCTTAGGCTTTTTTAAGTCGACCCTTAGGCACTTTAGGTTGGCCCTTAGGCTATTTTAGGTTAGGCCAATTTGGCCTCTAAAATGGCTACAATTTTCCCTCTTTCTGGCTAAAGACTTAGCAAAAAAAGTTTTATGCCTTGGCATGTATTTATATTCGTTTGATTTTTCGAAGGTTCGACTATTTGGATCCTCGTTTGCAAGTCGATGTGCAACGATAATCGAGTAGCTCTTGAGGTTTTCTTGAAGGATGATATTTTCGAAGCCTTCACATTATTCGGGGGCTGATTTTATCGAAGCCCCTTTGATTTTGCCGAGGGTAGCCTAATTTAAACGGTTTTTTGAAGTATTTGAAGGTCTTTAGTTTTATGGCAGAAGTCGGTCGTCTACGAGCCGCGTTATTTCGGCCGTACTTTTCATATGACCGTAGTCTTTTATATGGTCGTAGCCTTTAGTCCACGAGTGAGATGACCTTGGCTTTAATATCGAGGGGGTGAATTTTTGAGGTCTTATAAGTTCGAGTATTACTCATTGAGGTATTATAAGTTCGAGTGTGACTCATTGAGGTCTTATGAGTTCGAGTTTGCCTTATTGAGGTCTTATAGGCTCGCGTATGCCTCATTGAGATCTTATAAGTTTGAGAGTGCCTCATTGAGGTCTTATAAGTTCGAGTGTGCCTCTATGAGGTCTTATAGGTTCGAGTATTTGATGACTCGACGTGTTGATTGTCAATGATAGTCCCCGAGCATTCGAGTGTATTTGTCCCTTGAGCCGTTAAATATGAAAATAATAGACTTCTTTGAGGCGCAAAGTGTTTTGATATAATAAGAACGTTTCTTTGAGTAATTTGTATATGCCTACATGTTTTTGCCATCGGGGGCTCGATTATTCTACATGGACGCGGTTCTTTTGACCGTTTGGATTATTACAACATTCTCCTATCGAGGACCTCCTTCGCATGACTTGTTTTCTTCAAAATTGTAACCTCCGAGGGTGATTCTCCCCAGTATTCGAGGTTGATTGAAAAATAAGCCTTGAATACTTGTTGAATTTTCCGTAGGTAGCATATATATGTTGCCTCGGTAAAATCCTTGCCGGTAAAACCCGTTTGAGATAAAAAACCCGATCTAAGGGAAAAAGAGTGCAACACATGCTTTAAAACCCAAGGTCTTCGAGCTGAAGGGTGCCTCGATGTTCCCAATTGAACACCTTCAAGGAATTAGTTTCAAATACAAATGGAAAAGGAGAGCACGTCATACCTCAGCAATAATAGCGTGTGAGCAACGATATATTCTAATCGTTTGTAGTTGCTCGCCTTCCATTGTGCTAAGTTTGTAGGATACTTTGCCTACGACTCCGAGGACATGATATTGTCCCTCCCAACTTGGGCCTAGCTTCCCTTCATTTGGGTTTCTAGTATTGAGGGTGACTTTCCTTAGAACTAAGTCCCCGACTCTGAAGTAGGGAAGGTTTGTTCTTCTATTGTAGTACATTTCGATCCTTTGCTTTGAGAGGCCATTCGAACTAATGCGGCTTCACGTTTTTCATCTAGTAGCTCGAGGGAAGTGTTCATGGCCTCGTTGTTCGATTCCTCGGTGGTATGTTGAAATCTGACGCTCAGTTCCCCAACCTCGACTGGTATCAATGCCTCGGACCCATATACCAAAGAAAATGGGGTCTCCCTCGTGCTCGAGTTCGACGTTGTTCAATATGCCCATAGTACCTCGGGTAGTACTTCTCTCCATTTCACCTTCGCATCATTTAACCTTTTCTTTAAGTTTTGGATGATTGTTTTGTTTGTGGACTCGACCTGACCATTTGCACTTGGGTGATGGGGTGTTGATAGGATCCCTTTGATTTTATGGTTCTTGAGGAATTCCCTCACCTTGTTGCCGATGAATTCTTTCCATTGTCACATGTTATCTTGGCAGGTATCCCAAACCGGCATATAATGTGGTCCCATATGAAGTTGATGACCTCTTTTTCTCTTATTTTCTGGAAGGCCTGTGCTTCAACCCATTTTGAGAAGTAGTAAGTAATAAACAAAATAAATTTAGCTTTACCTGGCGCTGTTGGTAGAGGGCCAATGATGTCCATCCCCCATTTCTGAATGGCCATGGGGAGAGGACCGAATGGAGTTGTTCACCGGGCTGACGGATCATCGGTGTGAACCTTTGGCATTTGTCACACCTTCGAACGAACTCCTTTGAGTCTTTTTCCATGATGTCGCAATAATATCCTGCTCTGATCACCTTTTGAACCAAGGAATCGACACCCAAGTGATTTATACAAGTGCCTTCGTGGATTTCTCGTAGTACGTAATCAGTGTCCCTTGGTCCAAAGCACACTGCCAGTGGTCCGTCGAAGGTCCTTCTATACAACGTCCCATTTTCATCGAGAGAAAACTAAGCTGCCTTGGCTTGGAGGGCCCTCGATTCCTTTGGGTCCGAGGGGAGCTTCCCATACTTCAAGTAGTCGATGTACTTATTCCTCCAATTCCATGTTAGACTTGTCGAGTAGATTTTCGCATGGCCTTTTTCGACCACTGAATTCGATAATTGGACGACAGTCCCTGGGACAATATCATCTTCTTCGAGTGATGACCCCAAGCTCGCTAGAGCGTCGGCCTTGCTATTCTGTTCTCGAGGTACGTGGACCAGTGTCCACTCTTTGAAGCGATGCAATGTAACTTGAAGTTTGTCTGAGTATCTTTTCATTCTATCTTCTCAAACCTCGAAGCTCCCGTTTACTTGGTTTACTACCAAAAAAGAGTCACATTTTGCCTCGATGACCTCTGCTCCTAGGCCTTTGGCTAGTTCGAGACCTGCAATCATAGCCTCATACTCGTCTTTATTGTTAGTCAATTTCGAAGTTTTTATAGATTGCCTAATGATGCTTCCCGTAGGCGGCTTTAGAACTATACCTAACGTGGACCCTTTCACATTCGATGCACCGTCTGTGAAGAGGGTCCATACCCTCGAAGATGTGCCCGTTTTTAGCAAGAATTCCTTTTCTACTTCGGGCATGAGGTCAGGTGTAAAATCGGCCACAAAGTCTGCCAAGATTTGAGACTTGATAGCCGTTCGGGGTTGATATTCGATATCATACCCTCCGAGTTCGATGGCCCATTTGGCCAATCGGTCTGGTATTTCGGGCTTATGTAGGATGTTTTGAAGTGGATATGTAGTTAATACACATATACGATGACATTGAAAATATTGTTTAAAATTCCTAGATGCACTTATTAATGAAAGGGCTAATTTTTCTAAATGCGGATACCTGGTTTCAGCATCTTCTAGGTCCGACTTACATAATAGATAGAAAATTGTGTACATTGCTCTTCTCGAACCAACACGCCACTTACTTCTACCTCGCACACGACCAAATACAAATATAGTGTTTCATCCTCATTCGGAGTATGAAGCAAGGGCGGTCTTGAGAGGTACCGTTTTAATTCTTCTAAGGTTTTTTTACACTCCAAGGTCCATGCAAAGTTATTTTTCTTCTTGAGTAGGGAGAAGAAATGATGGCTCCGATCTGAAGACCTCAAGATAAACTGGCCTAGGGCAGCTATCCTTCCGGTTAGCCGTTGTACGACTTTCACATTGTTTACGACGGTGATTTCCTCGATGGATTTGATTTTATCGGGGTTGATCTCGATCCCCATGTTCGATACCATGAACCCCAGAAACTTGCCCGAGCCAACTCCTAAAGCGCACTTCTCGGGGTTGAGTTTCATGTTGTACTTCCTTAGGATATCAAACGTTGCCTGCAAATGGGTCAAATGGTCCTCTGAGCGCAGGGACTTAACTAGCATATCATCAATGTAAAATTCCATATATTTGCCTATTTGGTGTTCGAACATTTTATTAACTAAGCGTTGATATGTTGCACCTGCCTTTTTTTAGCCCAAAGGGCATTACATTATAGCAATACGTATTGTACTTTGTGATAAACAAAAGTCTTTTCCTGGTCCTCCGGGTTCATTTGAATTTGATTGTACCCAGAGTAGGCATCGAGAAAAGTAAGGATCTCGTGACCAACCGTAGCATCGATCAGACGGTCGATGTTGGGTATTGGGAAGGTATCTTTAGTGCATGCTTTGCTCAAATCTTTGTAGTCTACACACATTCTAAGTTTATTTCCCCTTTTAGAGACTACCACTACGTTATCTAGCCATTCGGGATATTTTACTTCCCTAATGGATCCTATTTTGAGAAGTTTGGTTACCTCGTCTTTGATGAATGTATGTTTTACCTCGGACTGAGGTATCCTATTTTGTTTCACTAGTTTAAATCTAGGATCGACACTTAGCCGATGAGTAGTTATCTCCGGTGGGATCCCTGTCATATCTAAGTGGGACCAAGCAAAGCAATCAATGTTATCAATAAGGAATTGAATGAGCTTTTCCCTGAGTTCGGGAGTTAATCCCATTCCCAGGTATACATTTTGTTCCAGCAGGTGCTTGATTAATACCACTTGTTCGAGCTCCTCGACAATGGACTTTGTGGTATCAGACTCCTTGGGGAAAATGAAGGCTCGAAGGGTTAGGAAATCTTCTTCTTCGTCCTCGACCACCTGTTAATCCATCACCTGTCCCTCGGGCTCAACCGAGGGCATGGACTGTGATTGCTATTTTTCTACCTGTTTGTCCTTCGATTTTTCCAACGTGGGGGGAGTTGGTAGTGGTGCCGAGTCGTGTACTGCGAACATTTCCTTAGCTGCATGCTTCTCTCCGTACACTATTTTTACGCTATCCTTTGTTGGGAAATTCATCATTTGATGAAGGGTCGATGACACTGCCCTCATGTTGTGGATCCATGGCCTTGCAAGCAAAGAATTGTACCTCATGTCACCTTCGATGACATGAAACTTGGTGTCTTGTATGGTTCCGACAACGTTGACGGGGAGGATGATTTCCCCCTTCGTCGTTTAACTTTCCATGTTGAAGTCGTTCAAGACTCGAGATGCTGGTATGATTTAGTCGAGCAGCCCGAGCTGGTCCACGACCCTTGAACTAATTATATTGGCTGAACTACCTGGATCCACGAGAACACGTTTAACTTGAACTTTATTTAAAAGGATAGAGATTACCGGTGCGTCGATGTGAGGCTAAGATAAAGCCTCAATGTCTTCCTCGCTGAATGTGAGAGTATCCTCAGGTATGTAGTCCCGAGATCGCTTCTCCCTGGTGATAGATAATTTGGTACGCTTGAATATGGGTCCCTGTGGGACGTCGACTCCGCTGATGATCATGTGAATGACATGTTGTGGCTCCTCCGTTCATTCTTCTTGTTTGCGTCTCTTTCTCGGAAGTGGTTCTTGGCCCGGTCACTGAGAAATTCTCGAAGATGCCCCTCATTGAACAATCGGGCTACCTCCTCTCTAAGGTGCCTGCAATCCTCGGTCCTATGACCATGAGTGCCATGATACTTGCACATTATGTTGGGGTTCCTCTGAGAAGGGTCGGTCTGTATGGGCTTGGGCCATCTAGTGTCTCTAATCTTTCAAATGATTGATACGATGTCTGAGGCATCATTGCTAAAGTTGTATTGTAACAATCGGGGTGCCTCCACCTGTCCCGAGTATCTATCGAACTCGGCCTTACTCATGAGTCCCCAGGAATTCTGACCTCGACCTGCTCTTTGATAATTTTGAGGTACGTTGCGCCTCGAAGTATTCCTTCTGTCTTCGATGTATGGCTGATATCTTTCCTTGTTCTGCCTTGGCTCCCTGTTTGCATTCCTTGATTCATTTGCTAGTACCCTTCTTGGATAAGCTGAGCCCGAGGGGGCTCCCAACTGGTCGTGCTCGACCCTAATTTTTGACAGGTACCTGTTATGCACATCTGCCCACGTCACGGCGAGATATTCCATCAAGTTATGTTTCAGCTACCTCGAGGCTTTCGAACTTCTTTCATTTATCCCCTGAGTGAAGGCTTGTACAAACCATTCATCTGAGACTGGTGGTAACTCTGTTCATTCCAACTGGAACCGGAATACAAATTCCCTCAACATCTCGTTCTCCCTTTGCTTGATTTTGAACACATCATACTTCCTTGTAGCAACCTTTATGCCACCAGCATATGCCATTACAAATGAGTATGCCAAAATGGCAAACGAATCAATAGAGTTTGGGGGCAGGTTATGGTACCACATCATGCCCCCCTTGGATAACGTTTCTCCAAACTTTTTCAATAGAACCGAATCGATCTCGTAGTCCTTCAAATCATTTCCCTTTATACCACAAGTGTATGTGGTGATGTGCTCGTTGGGATCGGTGATCCTATTGTATTTTGGGATGTCGGGCATCCAAAACTTCTTCGGAATGGGTTTTAGAGCCGTACTCGGAGGGAATTTGTTTTTGTACAAACTTCTTTCAATCCAAACCCTTCAAAATTGGAGGTGCTCCCTCTATCTGGTCGACCCTCGAGTTGTAGGTTTCCAATTTCTTATCGTTATCCTCTATCTTCTTTTCTCCCGACTCGACCCTCTTCCTGAGCTCCTCGAGCATTCTCATGATGGTGGGATCAGTTCCCAACCCATTATTGCTAGATCTCTCTGGGACTGACTCAACTCGATGAATGGTTTCTGGTCCTGCTCTGCTCGGAGTCTTTTGCTGACTCTACAGCTCAGTGATAGCAACTTGTTGTGCTTGCAACATTTCAAAAATTACTTGTACACTGACTTCTCTTTCTTCTCGAGCCTATGTCCTTTGTGCGTCAGGTTGGTCCCATCCGCGTACACTTCCTTCAATATCAGTGCCCAAAGAGACATGCAAAGCAACGTGTAAACCAACGTCGATTGGGTTTGGTGCTGGTGCTACCCCAGGGTTAAACAGTGGCACACCGGTCCCTGAAGCTGTTGCACTGTTTTCTCCAAGGAATCTAAGGCCATTGTTTTTGTGCTCGGATACTTTTGCAGTGTTAGATATTTTTTAGCATGAAATCAAAGTATCTTTGACAAGAAAAAATGTGAATAATAACGTGTTATCAGAAAACTAGCATTAAAATAATCACTATTATCTTTAGCCCCACAGTGGGCGTCAAACTGTTTACCTCGAAAAATGTTTTAAGAATTATATTTGATTTATGTTTCTTAAAATATGTGTTTTATTCCAATAGTAGTAAGTAAACAAGAAATATTAAGTGTAAGAGAAGAAATGATAAACCAAACCAGTGTTGTTAGTACAATAGGGACCTCAAGCTCGATATTCGGGGGCCTCGAGGTGAGCTAAGAGTAGTAAAGTAAGAACAGTAAAGTAAAAGCAATAAAGATGAAGGACAATCTTGAGCACAATAAACGAGAAAAGCATAGTAGAATATTCTATATTGCAGTGAATGATTGGAGTCCCCTTTATATAGGAGGGGAATATACATTTCTATTTACAATAAAAAATCCTATTGGTACAACTGTATAACCGTCTAGTACGGATTGTACGAACCAATCCTAAGATTTATGACTTGACCTATTTGCCCTTAATAAATTTCCGCTTTTTCTTGAGTGTCATCGAAATGGTACTGCCTCGAGGTAGACCGAGTCGGACCTTCGAAGTTCTCTCTCGAAGTGATCCCACCGGAGATAACCACCCATTGACTAAGTGTCGATCCCAGATTTAAACTTGTGAAACAAAAGAGGAGACCTCAGTCCGAGGTAAAAAATACATTCATCAAAGATGACGTAACCAAACTTCTCACAATAGGATCCATTAGGGAAGTAAAATATCCCGAATGGCTAGCTAACGTAATGGTAGTCGCTAAAAAGGGAAATAAACTTAGAATGTGTGTAGATTAAAAAGATTTTAACAAAGCATGCCCTAAAGATTCTTTCCCACTGCCCAATATCGACGTCTGATCGACGCTATGGCTGGCCACGAGATCCTTACTTTTCTCGACGCCTACGCCGGGTACAATCAAATTCAAAATGAACCCGGAGGACCAAGGAAAAACATTGTTTATCACGAAGTATGGTACATATTGCTATAATGTAATGCCCTTCGGGCTAAAAAATGCAGGAGCAACATAATAACGCCTAGTTAATAAGATGTTCGAACACCAAATAGGAAAATCTATGGAAGTTTACATTGATGACATGCTCGTTAAGTCCCTGCTCACAGAGTACCATTTTACCCATTAGCAGGCAAAACTCGATATCTTAAGAAGGTACAACATGAAACTCAACCCCGAGAAGTGCGCTTTAGGAGTCGGCTCAGGCAAGTTCTTAGGTTTCATGGTGTCGAACAGGGGAATTGAGTTCAACCCCGATGAAATCAAAGCCATCGAGGATATCACCATCGTAAACAATGTGAAAGTCGTACAATGGCTAACCAGAAGGATAGCTGCCCTAGGTCGGGTTATCTCGAGGTCTTCATATCGGAGCCATCATTTCTCCCTACTCAAGAAGAAAAACAACTTTTCATAGACTCCGGAGTGTCAACTAGCCTTGGAAGAATTAAAATGGTATCTCTCGAGCCCGCCCTTGTTTCATACTCCTAAGGAGGATGAAACACTATATTTGTATTTGGCCGTGTCTGAGGTAGCAGTAAGTGGCGTGTTGGTTTGAGAAGAGCAAGGTACACAATTTCCCGTCTATTATATAAGTCGGATGGTAGAAGATGCAGAAACCAGGTATCCGCATTTAGAAAAATTAGCCCTTGCATTAATAAGTGCATCCAGGAAGTTGAAACCATATTTTCAATGTAATCGTATATGTGTATTTATAAGCCCGAATTATCGGGCCGATTGGCCAAATGGGCCATCGAACTCGGAGGGTATGATATCGAATATCAACCCCGAACGGCTATTAAGTCTCAAATCTTGGCAGACTTCGTGGCCGATTTTACGCCTGCCCTCATGCCCGAAGTAGAAAAGGAACTCTTGCTAAAAACGAGCACATCTTCAGGGGTATGGACCCTCTTCACAGACGGTGCATCGAATTTGAAAGGGTCTGGGCTAGGTATAGTTCTAAAACAACCTACGAGATGCATCATTAGGCAATCTATAAAAAGTTAGAAATTGACTAACAATAAAGTCGAGTATGAGGCTATGATTTTAGGTCTCAAACTAGCCAAACGCCTGGGAGTAGAGGTCATTGAGGCAAAGTACGACTCTCTTTTGGTAGTAAACAAGGTAAATGAGAGCTTCGAGGTTCGGGAAGATAGAATGCAAATATACTTAGACAAACTTTAAGTGACGTTGCATCGCTTCAAAGAATGGACACTGGTTCATGTACCTCGAGAAAATAATAGCGAGGCCGATGCCATTGCTAATTTTGGGTCATCGATCGAATAAGATGACATTTTCCTGGGGACTGTCGTCCAACTATCGAGGTCGGTAGTCGAAGAAGGCCATGCGGAAATCAACTCAACAAGTCTAACATGGGATTGGAGAAATAAGTACGTCGAATACTTGAAGCATGGGAAGCTTCCCTCAGACCAAAAAGAATCGAGGACCTTCCTAGCCAAAGCAGCTCGATTCTCTCTCTATGAAAATAGAATGTTATGCAGGAGGACCTTCGACGGACCACTGTGTTACACCCCATGTTTTCGTACGTGAGAGTACATCGTAAGTCAATTGATGTAAGCTCACAAATAAGAGTCTATTTGATGGAATATAAAGTAAGTTAATCATGTTACTTTGGAGGTTACAAATATTTAATATCATGAATAACGAGTACCAAGAGGGTTGGAAAGCTTAGAAGCTAAACCAACTGAAGAGAATAAGTTTCGTCAAAAGTCGACGAGTTTGGAATGTTATAACATGTACTTTAGGGTGAGACTATGGTTAATTAAATTATAAGGAGGTTATTCTATGAGTTAAGTTTTTCATATGATAGTCGTGTGCTACGTTTTGAAGTCAAGCAAGTTTTGGAACAGAAGTTGGAATAGGTCTTCACAAGTTACATTCATAAATTTGTTGAAACTTAGGTCGAATGTAGCTGCACTTTTCTCCCGATATACATGTAATTAGGGGATAATATACCTACCAAATAGAATATCTACAAGTCTAGTTTCCAATGCATTAAACCGTTCATCGATACGACGTAGGAGTAGAGAGATACTTTCAGTTTCGCAAGACTGCGCAGACATCATATATGACAAGAAGGTGGATCACTAGATCATTTTGAGAAATAGATTTCATGTGTTATATGAGGTAATATTGGGACATATTATATACCAAGTTGAAGGTCTTGGAAATTAGTTTCCAACACTCCTAACCGTTTGTTCATACGACATCGGTATAAAAAGATATAAGCATCGGAAGACGGACCAATCCTAGGGTGCCAAGCTAGCACCTCTTTCACTTTTTCCAAAATAGATATATATGTGTCTTAGGTCGGCTTTATCTTCATATTTCAGCATAAAACGACCAGAAAAAACCCATAAACATAACCTCAAGCTATCTACTAGGGTTTAAAAGAAGAATATCATCCCGGGCATGAAATTGAGAAGCAATAACATCAAAACGATCCCTACGACGTAAGTGTCATTATACAGCTTCTTCTTTTTCTTTGTAGTTAGAGTTTTTGAAGTTAATTCATAGTTAATAAACGTCTAATATCTATATTTAAGTGTTTAAATATCAAGGAAGGTTGATAAATGTGTTTCCTAATAGTTAGAACTCACGGGACGGTGATCGGAAGCCGTGAGTTCGAGTTATTTAACTTGTAGCGGACTGTTTTGTATTGCTGTTGGGATGCATGTTTTAATACTGTTTTGTGGAGTTTTGGAAGAGGAAGGGTGTGGAGAAACACCATATATATTTAGGGTTGTGATCTGGTCGTTCGTTGTAACATTTCCGGGTCGTTTGACACGACTACGGTGGTCGTCTTATGTGTGAAGTGATTAGGTTGTGTGTGGATTGTTTTGGGAGGCTCAATATGATTATTATTGATGTTGTTTGGGCTTTTAGGCGATTGTTTTGACTTGTCTGAAGTCATATAAATAGGGGAGGTGATGTCCGTTTCATCGTAAAATAGGTTGTGGTCGATACATAATAGTTATGACGCTTAAACGATAACGATAGTGTCGTTTCTCTTATTGTAGATTAAGGAGGTGTGACATTTGCGTAGCTTGAGGTTGGGGCAGTATATACAAGGTATGTGAGGCTATCCCTTTACTTCTTTTGCAAGACTCCGATTGTACATAATGCAATGAACGAGCTTCCAAAGATACTCTACTCTTAGAAGCTAGCAGTACTTACATTGTTTCCCTTCTTATGGAACAATTGATTTTGAGGTCGCTTATCTTATTCTTATGTTATCAATGTTGTTGGTACTTCCTGATTATTATAAGATTCTTGATGAAGAGTTAATCCTAATAACATGTACGGAGAATATCGACCTCACGTCACTCTGAAAGGTTCAGAATATGATTCCAATGAGTCCTATATGCATTATATATATATATATGTAGCTATTTTACTCTACCGAGCCGCACTATAGTCGGCCGGGTATGGCACCTATTGTGCAACCACTGATCAGTTGGGTTTACCGAGTCCTCTTTGAGGCCGGGTATGATATGATGATGATGATGCCCACAGAGGCGAATGTTCTATGATGATGATGATGCCCACAGAGGCGGATGTTTTAAAAAGATTATGTGTATATATGTATCATGCATTTCATGTTACTGTCTCTTAGAAGCACTCAGATGCTACAGGTTGTATCTCCTACATCTCTCTTTACATTACTGTTCTTATTTATGCTTTCCTGCCTTACATACTCAGTACTTTATTCGTACTGACGTCCTTTTAGTTGTGGACGCTGCATGTTGTGCTGCAGGTCCTGATAGATAGGTAGACACAGCTCCCCCACCACAATAGGCTTTCCAGTTCAGCGGTTATAGGCGAGATCTCGTCTCCGGACTTGTCGTGGTCTTGGTATGCATTTTTTTATAGATGTTATGGGTATGTTGGGGCCCTGTTCTAGCTATGTTGCATTACTTATGCTCCTTTAGAGGATCATAGACAGGTGTCAACTAATGTATATTTTGGTATGCCTTGTTGGATAATATTTGTTGTATAGTCTTTCATGGCAGCGTTGTAGCTCGTATCTTTTATGTAGTTTCTTAGCAATCTTGTCATCCCATGTGTGGTATGTTCATGATCCATATCTACCATTTATATTGATCTCGTTATCCCTTAAGATAATAAGAAGGTTAGATAAAATGTATGTTGGTGCTCGGCAAGTATGGCCCAGGTGCTAGTCATGATCCTCCAGTTTGGGTCGTGACAAACTTGGTATCAGAGCAGGTATGTCCTAGGGGTTGTCTATGAGTCGTGTCTAGTAGAGTCTTGTTTATGGGTGTGTTGTGCACAACACTTATAAGCAAGAGGCGACAGGGCATTTAGGACTGTTACTCTTTCTTCTTACTCTAGATCGTGCGGTAGAGTTCTATCGTAAGAACTCAATTTCCTCAATTCCATCACATTTATAATACGACGATGCATACATCTAGAAAAATGGAGGGTAAGAGATTGCAATGTGGCTGTGGAAGAGTTGAGTCAGAGGAACTCAATTTTGCATCATGCTTATGATGAGTAAATGTGAGGGCTTCAACAGATTATGTGTGTACTAAGATGTGTTAGTTTCTTAATAAGGAGCTCTAAGGAAAGAATATATATCTACCCATATGGTAAAAAGAAATAAGAGAATCAGAAGTTAGATACCAGTTTTAGCAAGTAAAAGAAGCAAGATAAAGAATGGTACGAGGTACCTAGTTAATAAAGATTATCAATATTTATAATTCTTGCAGAGAAATATAAGCATTTTTAGTTACTTTCAACGCTAACAGAGATATCTACAATTGTCCAAACCAATCTAAATTATGCCCTATGGGAGCTAACTGAAATAATTTAAGAGAAGGATAGGATATCAGGATCCAGCTGGGGTTAGAGTAACCGAAAATTGTGGATAGATTGTTATCATTATTTAACATTTTTGAAGGGTAGTGCAGAACATGGTAATAGTTCTCATTTGGAGATAGCCATATGGTCACTCTAGAATAGAACAGTCAGATATGAATACTAGAATATTCAGAAATTTCAGAAGATAGGCACTAGGATCCTAGAAGGGATAAATATTTGCCTTAGTATGACTCCAGCCACTAGTAAAAAAAAAAAAAAAAAGAAGAAGAAGAAGAATGTTAGGCGTCCCGAAGAGCCAGTGATATGAAGGTGGGGGAGCTAAATGTGAAAGAACGTCACGTTGAAGTCTTTATAATAGGGCGATAGACAGAGATATTAGCATGAAAATAAGAAGAGAGTAAATGAAACATTATGAGTAAGAGGTGATAAATGAGTGATAGCGGTAAATCAAAATATGGTATAATGATAAAGTCTATAGTCAAGTGGAAAACAAATGAGAGGAGACAGGCCTTGAGACAATACAAAAGTATAATCCATAAAGCATACCCTTATTTCGAGAAATGAGTTGGTGACTCACACGTGATTATCATAAGGAAAAGTAAGATCCCCCAAGTAATAGAAATTAGTATGGGATAGTAAACAAGAAAAAAAATCGAACATGAATTANATAGAAGAATAACCTTTAAAGGTCATTCACGAAGACACTTCCCTAAAGGAAACACTAAGAGCAGAGTTAAACTTAAGGGACTAAATGTGCCAGTTATACCACGTGTCACCCTTGTGTGTACGAAATTCAATTATACATGGTGTAGAAGAGTTACCGCAAGGAGAGTAATGTCTGTGATGATGTAGAAACAAAATGCCAATGATGAAGAGGTAAATATCAAATGGTAAAGGAAGAATGTGGTAAAAGGTGAAAGGAATAAGATTGCATTTATTCATATCCTACAGATATAATATAACTCCAGAACATTATGCAAGCATGATGTTGGGGAGAATCAATAAGGGTTTCGCACTCGATGATATTGATATATAAGTGGGAATGAACACTTGATACATAAGGATCCCGTACAAGAGGTAAGTTAAGACAAAGGACATAACCCAAGAGGCGTTACATAAAATAAAGATATGAGAGTTGACCAATGGGTAGTCAGTAGTTGATTCAGGAAGAGCCTAGTTATGGCTAGATAGGAGGATATAGGCAAATCAGTAGATCATGTAAGATAAACGTAGTGAAACCCAGCAGAGGAAATTCAGGCTCTTAGATACAAAATTGTAATCCTTGAGAAATATTCAGACAGGCGTTGGGGTAGTAGAAAGTATAATATAAGTGTTACGGAAATAAAAGAGAGTGCCACAATGGAGACAACTGAAATTTCAATTCAGAAGAAACCCTACAAGAACAAGGGCATGGAAGTAAGTAACTAACGATAATGATAGGAGAGTAAGAACATCATAAATACCGTGGGATATACAATGTAATAAGGTCTCATCTATATAAGAGTTAGAAGTTCTTCCCTAAGTACTAAAACGAAAGACTAGCTGAGGAAATAAGGAAGCAGGCTTCAACATAAGCATAATGACCTAAAGTAGAAATTTTCTTGTAACAGCAGTCTCACTATAATGTTGTATACACTCCATAAGAAAGTGGAATCTATCGTAGCTAATGAACGGAAAAAAAAAAAAATCAATTAAAAGTTGATAATTGAGATCATATGAGTTACAGGGAACTCCCGTATTCATGGGCACTAAGATAGGCCAAGTATCCATGCAGCAAGTGGCAGAACGACCAGGAAAAGTAATTGTTTACATTTAAGACAACTGAGAAGGCGTGAAAGGAAATCTATGGTGCTAACATGATGAAAGGAAGGTTACGAGTAGTATAAGTAGATGTGCGTAGGTCGCAAGCTAAAGTATGGTAGAGCAACAAGGTTTTAGCTAGGCAGGAGTAAGGATAAGAAAATGTGAGTGAGAAGGTGACGAAAATAGGTAATTCCTCGGGATTAAACCCATCACAACAAGAGAGCTAATGGTTTCCATACAGTTATAAAAAGCTCAGTATAGCATGAGTGAACTCAAAGGAGTTTAAAACTAGGAGCATTTAGAAGAGATAGAATGCTACCATAATAGTAAAGTAAGGGTGTAATTGTGATAAATGATAAGAGGATGACGTTTAGACCTTTGATTGAGTAATGATTTTGAGAACAAGTATTTCATGAACTGCACGGGATTAGAATACCCCCATAAGATGAATCACATTGGAATGCTATGAAATACAGTTACTGGAGTATAGTATCGTCCCTAAGTCGATCAGGAAAATCACTTCAGATGTTCCTCGATAAGACGTAAGCCCTAGTGACGATATATAACATAAGAGATTTTAAATTATTAGTGGTAAATTATATATCAATATTAAGGTGAATCAACAATGAATGGATGAAAGTTACAAAGCATGAGATGAGATTATGCTGTCATTATTAAGATGGACGGTAATAAGGAAGCATTAAATGGCTTAGATTTATACATATAGGATAAGCGGTGAGAGAAAAACCTGGAGTTGGGTGGCAAGTCTCCATAATAATAAACCTAAGTAAGAGTTATGGTATAGTATGACCTACCTAGTAGTGGTAAAGCCATAAGCATAGATAACTGAGGCTATGAAACAAGATATAACAATAGTCGTAAGTTCAACAAAATACCAAACAAAGAACTTAGTACACCTATAGATGCCCAGAGGGACAGCTTGTCATAGTACAATATATGTTAACCAAGTGAATCCTAAAGATAGGTTAAAAGCTAACAAGAAATAAAAAAGGAGATGAGAGTCACATTGGCACACATTAAAGGTTAGAATTGTCTAGGCTGCATGAAAGAAGG
Source organism: Nicotiana undulata (assembly GCA_005239495.1). Taxonomy (NCBI): domain Eukaryota; kingdom Viridiplantae; phylum Streptophyta; class Magnoliopsida; order Solanales; family Solanaceae; genus Nicotiana; species Nicotiana undulata. Next base: position 44,870 of record ML243472.1, read on the forward strand.
TAGAAATAGTTACGACATTGAAAGGAGTTCGACCACAAGTCGTGATGTGAGAAAGAGGCCTAAAGGGGGGAATGTTCTAGATTTTGGATTTATTCACCGAACAACTTCCTAGATGGCAAAGACAATATTAAATTATCCGTAAGAGTTATTGCTTAAGATATGGAAAAGTGCATTAGTCAACATTCGAGCGAATGTTCCAAAGGGGGGAATGATGTTACACCCCATGTTTTCGTACGTGAGAATACATCGAAAGTCAATTGATGTAAGCTCAGAAATAAGATTCTATTTGATGGAATATAAAGTAAGTTAATCATGTTACTTTGGAGGTTACAAATATTTAATATCATGAATAACGAGTACCAAGAGGGTTGGAAAGCTTAGAAGCTAAACCAACTGAAGAGAATAAGTTTCGTCAAAAGTCGACGAGTTTGGAATGTTATAACATGTACTTTAGGGTGAGGCTATGGTTAATTAAATTATAAGGAGGTTATGCTATGAGTTAATTTTGTAATATGATAGTCGTGTGCTACGTTTTGAAGTTAAGCAAGTTTTGGAACAGAAGTTGGAATATCTTCACAAGTTACATTCATAAATTTGTTGAAACTTAGGTCGAATGTAGCTGCACTTTTCTCCCGATATACTTGGAATTAGGGGATGATATACATACAAAATTTAAGATCTACAAGTCTAGTTTCCAATGAATTAAACAGTTCATCTATACGACGTATGAGTAGATAGATATTTTCAGTTTCGCGAGACTGCGCAGAGATCATATATGACAAGTAGGTAGATCACTAGATCTTTTTGAGAAACAGATTTCATGTGCTATATGAGGTCATATTGGGACATATTATATACCAAATTGAAGGTCTTGGAATTTAGTTTCCAATGCTCTTAACCGTTCATTCATACGTCATCGGGATAAAAAGATATAAGCGTCGGAAGATGGACCAATCCTAGGGTGCCAAGCTAGCACCTCTTTGACCTTTTCCAAAATAGATATATATGTGTCTAGGTCGTCTTTCTCTTCATATTTCAGCATAAAAAGACCATAGAACACCCATAAACATAACCTCAAGCTATCTACTAGGGTTTCAAAGAAGAATATCAACCCGGCCATGAAATCGAGAAGCAATAACATCAAAACGATCCCTACGACGTAAGTGTCATTATACCGCCTCTTCTTTTTCTTTGTAGTTAGAGTTTTGGAAGCTACTTCATAGTTAAAAAACGTCTAATATCTGTATTTAAGTGCTTAAATGTCAAGGAAGGTTGATAAATGTGTTTCCTAATAGTTAGAACTCACGGGACGGTGATCGGAAGCCGTGAGTTCGAGTTATTTGACTTGTAGCGGATTGTTTTGTATTGTTGTTGGCTGCGTGTTTTAATACTGTTTTGTGGAGTTTTGGAAGAGGAAGGGTGTGGAGAAACACCATATATATGTAGGGTTGTGATCTGATCTTTCGTGGTAACATTTGCGGGTCGTTTGACACGACTATGGTGGTCGTCTTATGTGTGAAGTGATTAGGTAGTGTGTGGACTGTTTTGGGAGGCTCAATATGATTATTATTGATGTTGTTTGGGATTTTGGGTGATTGTTTTGACTTGTGTGAAGTCATATAAATAGGGGAGGTTCTGTCCATTTCATCGTAAAATAGGTTGTGGTCGATACATA
>ML243473.1:0-75346 GCA_005239495.1 Nicotiana undulata
GGGGGAGGGATAGCAACAATAAATAATATAGAGCCAAGTAATAATTTATAGACATCTAGGATTTTCACCAATTCAAAATAATTATTTAACCACGTTATCTGACCTTAACAATTTGCTAAAAACAGAAGGTGGCCTCCCCAAATACTAAAATTTTGTTAAAATTTGTACATAGGAATAAAGAATATATATATATATATATATATATCCAATTCCATGTGATATACCCTCTAACATCAAAACTATCAAAACAACTACATTGGCATGGTTATTTATCTATTTCTTAGTATATTGCTAAAATTGGAAATTTTCTTCATGTATCACAATTTTCAGCATATAAAAAAAATTAACAAATAAAAATGAATTAGTCAAGCAAAGTAAATAACATAGAGATTTCATCTCAATTACAAAAAGAAACACTATATGAAAGAAAAAGTAATGTTTTCTTGAGTTTTCAAGGAGCTGACGATGGAACCCTTACCTAATGGTCTGCATGAACAGTTTTTTATAGTTGGAAAAGAAAAGTTGAAGCGATTGAGCAAAAAATTTGGAAGTAAATTGGATTTTTGGGTAACAGAGACAGATAAAAACATCGTTTTGCTAACATTTAAAGCATGTTCCAAGTTTCATTTTGTGTTAAAGCTAATAACCAAATAGTTGTAGTGGTCGGAATTATTAGCAAAATAGAGAAAATAGTGGTGTCACATGTAGGGTTTTAGCACTTTAAAAAAAAAACTTTTTTTGTTATGAAATATTATAATATTAGTGGATGTTTATAACTCCTAAAGAAGTTACCCCCACTACTCGTCTTCATTAACCTCCCACTACTTCTTACCATTATAGTTGTAACTCTCACACCTCCATAACCTCCTAAATGATTTTCCCCCATGATCTCAATAGTTAATACCATGTTCATGGCATCCCTTTGTATTACCTATATCATCCTATAAATAGAGGGTTTGGGCATTACATTGTACACACTTGATTACATGGAAGAAATAAGAATCTGTCCTCTCTTTCTCTCTATATCTCTTATCTATTTTTTTGTTTTCTGTTAGTTGAAACTACTTAGATATAAACTAATTACTACTCCATGTTTTTCTTTCTAATATTTATTATAAGTTTAATATTATCTCTTTCAGCTAATGTTCAGGTTAGATCTTATATCAGAATCAGAAGCATATAATGATGGAGCCAAATGTTACGTACTAAACCAGAGACCAAAAATGTACATAGGGAGATGCGCCACCTTTTGCAAAGTGATATGAAGAACTTTGATTCCTTCAAGATACTTATTGTTATGGCTTGTGTAACATATATATATGAGTTTAGTTTTATTTTATTTTATTAAAAATGGTTATATTTTTAAAGGCTCAAGGGAGAGTCTCAGTTGCACTTTGGCATATTATGCTATTGGTTAAGGGTAAGACGGTGGGTTCAAGTCCCGTCGCACCTTGAGGGTAAGACACCAGGTTTAAGTTCTAGTGCATCATGATTAAAAGACGTTGGGTTTAAGTCCCAATGCATTATGGCCTAGATACCTTTATATGGGTAAGACATTGAGTTTTAGTCCTGATGCACTAAATTGATGATATAATGACGACTAAAGAAAAATAATATATTTTTATGAAAAAGCATGAAGCTAGTCCCACTTGATTTGCTCCATTCTTGAAGTGAATGTGTAGTGGTGCATATGGTTGATAAATGAACGTGGGCGTGCCAAAGACCAAAATAATTAGTCATCATTATGGTAATTATAAAAAAGAGAACAATAAGAATTCTTAAAATAATCCTTCAAATGTGAAGGAAATGTGTATCAATATGGTCAATATGAGGCACATTCAGACGATTATGGTTCATTTCCTGAAAATGTGACTTGTGATAAGCATTGTAAATGCAGACTCATTCCTGAAGGTGAATGTGGCCATATGTTATAAAGTAATGAATAAAGACATGCAATGAATGATTGGATCAATACCACACAACTCACCTATACGGAAGGCTTGAGTGAGATAAAGAGAATGAATTTTATTGTGTGGTTACATGAATATGTCATTGGTTGCATACATGTGTACGCCAAAAATATTTTATCGTGCCTTATAAAAGGTTATTAATGGCAAAATTAAAGCAACAAATGATTTTGCTTACGATGATTTTGACCATGACAATTATTAAGAAATAATTTTCTCCGTAAAGAAGACATTCACCATATGGATGGTGCGACAAAAGATCTTGTAGTACAAAATTAATTAAGAGCTCATGAAGAACTAATTTGTTACTATCCGGATGAATGAAATTATTTTTTTACATTAATATAGTAGTAAGTCTCAAAAGAAACTTTTTGAGTTTCAAATATATTAGCCAAAGTGGTTGACATTTGAAAGGAAGATCGAATATCTTCATACTACTATAATCATAACGGGTAAATATAAAAGATTACCCGATTGTTTCCCTATTTGTACTAAACATGTATAAGAATGAAGATGGAAACACATGCCACAAGTAAACTAGAGGTTTACTGAAATAAATAGCAGTTGGCATGATCGGTCGGCCATTCCGGTTCAATTATGATGCGAAAAATGATTGAGAATTCACATTGGCATATATTGAAGAATTAGGAGATTCTTCGAGAACTCTCATGTACGACTTGTTCTCATGATAAATTGGTTACTATACCAGCTGGGGTTCAGATTGTATTCCCTGATTTTTGGAACGTATAAAAGGTGATATATATATGGGCCCAGTCACCTGCCATGTGGACCATTTACTATTATATAATTTTAATAGATGCATATATTCCAAGGTCACATGTGCGTTTGTTATCAACTTGCAATTTGGCTGATTGCTTGCTCAAATTATTAGAGCACAGTTCCAAAATATAAATTATGATAATTTATCTTGATAATGCTGGTTTAAATCTAACTTGGTTTAGTAGAAATTGTATGCCTCCAATTATAGTTAAACCATTGGTTATGAGATGTATTATTTAACATACAACATCACTTGTACGCATCTAGCCAAGTTATGATAAATTCTCCCTGTCACAATTGGTTCAAGGTCAGGAACTAAATAATTTCCATCTAGAAATAATGAAGTTCTATATGATTTAATCATGCCACCACAATGCACATATGAGTTCCCAAAGAAGGTTGGGAAATGTGTTGGTGATACCAACATTAGGGGAAGAAAATGGGAAGCTGAAAAAGTGATACGTGGAATGAATGATCATGAATACATCTTGATCCTCATACAAGAAAATGTGAACTTGAAGTTCAAGTGATAATTAATTTGCAAAATATTGGCAGACGCATTTACTGACCCAGTTAAATCTCATATTCCAGCTGCTAATGCTCGAAATAGAATAACGTCCATGATGGACAGAGTTTATGGCACGCATGAAGTGTAATAGACAAATCGGTTCCAAAGATAAAACTCCTTGAAGAAGGAGTGGAGCAAATGATCAAGATGGTCATAATAAGGAGGCAAGTGTTCTAGAAGAACACCACGACATAACACTCTATAAGACCTCATGGAAGAGGCTCAGGTACCTGAAACTAATGAGATATCGATAAGTTATGTCGTTATTGTGTGATGATGGAACCAATATAAAATGATCATCGATGGTATTGTTGATATACTGTAGCGCTCAGTATTATTAATATTGACGAGCATCTCGAGCTCAAATCTGTCATGGAATTTGGGCAGATAAATGATTGACCATATGAAAAATGCGCAATGAAAATTGACTTCACCTGAAAAATGTGAAGTTGGACGGATAGTCCCAATACCTGAAAGTGAAATGAAAAACCAAGTCGATAGAAATTAAGACGACTTGTGGCACAAGATTTCTCGTAAATATCCTAGAATTAGTTATATGGAGATATGTTCTCCTGTGGTAGATGAAATCGTTTTCAGGTTTTAATTTGACAATACATGAAAAACTTGATATGCATATAATGAAAATTCTTGAAGGATTTACATTGTTCTGAAGCATAGAAAGGTTCCCAAGAAACTTATTAAATAAAGATTCAGCAAATCCTTATGTGGGTTAGACCAATCATGGCGTATGTGATTTGTTTTTGTGTCTAGTGCAATTGGTGCACTAATGTATCTTGCTAGAACGATAAGTATAAAAAATATTCTAGCGAGATATAGTTTTACTCCTATTTGGATATATTGAATGTGATGACCCAAAAGGTCATCCCGTGTAATTTTAGCTTAATCAGTGTCCCCTTTAATGAAATGTAATGCAAATGGGTATTAATATGATATATTTCTAATGGGAAGTTCTTGATATGCAATTGATTTCTAAATGACTACCCAATATTTTCCAATAATAGAGTAGTATTTCCTCTGTATAATTTTCCCAAATACAAAAGAGTTGCAATAAAACCAAATCACTTTATGCCAAATAAAACCATCTTATTCCTAAGTGATTCTATTAAACAAGGTTTAAAGCCTTGAGTCTTTGATATTTACTCTTACCAATTCTAACCCACTTTTCCAAGCTAAGAAAGAATTTATGGCATAAGTTAATGTTTGCAACCACTAACAATAAATATACAATGAAGAGTAAATAAATATCAACAACCCATTATGCATATATTCAATGTTAAATACCCAAATACATAACACCCATTTAGGATCCACAACCTTAGTATTTAAAGCTAACTACTCATAATAAATGACAAAAAGCTAAGAGTATTAAGTGTCATGAATGCTTACAAACCAAGAATGAAGTGATCTAATGCTTCCAAAAAGGAGAGAATATTTAATAGGGGAATGTTCTTCAAAGACTAGACAAGACTGACCCACAAAACCCAAGTAAATCCTTTTATAGTGGGCTGAAAGTCGGGTAGAAAACGGACAAAATGCCCATGCAGGCAGGTTATGCGATCGCATTCATGTCGCATAACAGGAATGCGTTCGCATTCTTCACATTCTCATCGCATCTCTAAACCCTAGTTTCCTGGTCGTCACCGCATTGTTGATCTGCGGTTTGCATTGTTGATATGCGACCGCAGATTGGCATCGCATTCTTAGTTATGCACTAGGGATTCTGCGGTTAATTTTGCGGCTCGCATGTGAGTTATGCGGTCGCATAATCGACCGCATTTTAGCTCTTGAAATTTGCCTATCTTTCTGTTGAGGTCTGCGATCCCTGGGTGCGTTATGCGATTCGCATCTTAGTTATGCGATGTCCTCTTGTCAAATATGTGATTGCATAGTGTTGTTTTCCTCACTTTTTAGCTTGTTTGCTCTCTTTTTCATGGTCTTGAGTATTTACACCTCATGCACTGCAAAACATCAAAATTCTATAAGTATAAAGGGTAAATGCTCTTGAAACAAGCTATAATCTAAGCAATTTGGTATTAAATGTGCCGAAATTCTCCGGCATATCAACACCCCCAACTTAAACTCTTGCTTTTCCACAAGCAACTAAAATGACTCTATCTTAGCCTAGACTTCAACTACATGACCGGAAACAGCTATGACCACGGACAGTGTTAAGTGTTAGTACTACAAGCATGCATTTCATCCAATTACCCGTCATGAACAGTTGCTACTATTTACATGGAAACTACTCAACTTGTGAACTTTGAGCCTCGAGCTATTTGACAAAATGTTACTCTTAGCTAAGTGTACTTGCACCCGACTTCAAGAACTCAACTACTGTTACACTCTACAGTACATGTTCCCTCGCCATAAAGAAAGGAAGTCCCAACTCACAATATTTACAATGACAACAAGAAGGGACATATTTACACAAACACTCACATTCACAAAGAATTTCAAGTGTTACGACACATCATACCATAGGCTTGCCCTTATTTTAATTCGTCGCCATTTTAAGAACATTCGGTTGGAGATCCCATAAGGACTTTCTGGCTTGTAATGTAGGCTTAGGGAAGGGTTGGATAATCATTTGGGTACAAGTGACTACACCCTCCTTGAACACTACTCACATCTTTCTCTTTCAGTGCCTTTGCTTCTTTTTAAGTCCCATGGCCTCATTGGTGTTTAGCTACCAACGTAGAACTACCTCACTAAATTTCTTCAAAGCTTCCATATATATATATATATATATATATATTATTTTTTTTTTTTTTTTTTTTTTAAACATACATTTGTATCTCTTTTTTTTCTTTCTTTGGAGCTTGAACAATTTTCATTTGAATCCTTTGAGGTATATGCTCTACACTCAATATACAACCTAGCCAATCTCTAATTCTATCACCAAACCCCCAACTTAGTTTTTTTTTTTCAATATTCAAGGAGGGACGGGTTCAAAAGAGGGGATTACTTTTCAAAACGGGAAAGGCTTGTAATGAGGTGTCCAACAAAAAGGCTAAAGGCTCAAATGGGAAACTAGTGGTATTCATGCAAACATTTGGTAGCTTGAAAGGTTCATTGGGTTTCTCAATATCACAAAGACTGCCTAAGGTCATTTCTCCAACTCATTGTACTTATTATTAGCATCGAAAAACCAACTGGGCAAGTTCTAGCTGACAGAAGTAAACACAAGAATTATTGACACAAGCATCTAACACACACGGCACATGACTGTTTAGTTCAACATCGTTTTAGCTCAAGAGTCAGGGCTTGCCGACTTAAAACTTTCATTATTTACATGTATAATTCTAAGTACACATAGAGTCAAAAGGCGAGCCTCAAGTTCACAGAGTTGATTTTCTTCTCTTTTTTTTTCATAGGAAGGGTATGGATTATTTACAGATATACATTCTTGAGACTAGACACTTACACTAAACCGGTCAATACGTTTCGTCCTAGTGCCATGGTTCTACTATTACACCCTTGAAAAAGAACCCGACGAAGAAAAACCGAAGGGAATTCATTACTAACCAAGGAAAACTCGACATAAACTAGCAACTTGTTTTTTTGTTTTTTTTGTTTTATAAAATGCAAACAAAAGTTAATATCACAAAAGAAATATGTACATTAGTTTACTGAAAAATTGGGGATATCAAATAAACAAAAACGAAAACAAAAACCATTCATAACATAGAACAAAAAACAGTATCATATTATCCAAGTTGTCACAAAAAGTAAGTACAACCACCACCCCCAACTAAAAAGTCTGCATTGTCCCCAATGCATAAGAAATGTAAAGACAGAGTTAGGGGCTCCCTGGGGCGCGCTAAGCGCTACGGGAGTCGGTGATATGCTGTGTGGGGGAGGGATCCTCAACCGCCACAGGAACAGGAGCTTCTGACTGCTCAGGAGGAGGAATAACAACCACTGGAGGTGGAGGAACTGCTGTAGGCCCAGCGACAAGAGTGATAGGAGTCTGAGAGCTGCTGCCCTCAGTTGCTGACTGCTGAACTGAGGCTATGGCACCTGTGTCCTCCAAAGAACGGTAAATAGCAAGCTGCATGAGCGCATTCTCTGTCGGCTCCGCAACTATAGCAACAGTAGTAATAGCAACTCCCTTGCCCTTCTCCTGAGGGCACTGCTCCTCATCAGAAGAAGAGGACTCCTCCTCTGACGACTCGTCCTCGGACTCTGAAGAAAGTCCGGAACCCTCTCATGAAGGTACATCAATAGCTGCATGAGAGGGTGAAGGCGGAGGGACAATCGGAGCGGCCTGGGATGTCATCAGTGTCGAGAAATCGAGTCCTAGCCCAGGCTCGGAGGTACTAACTCCCTGCTCCCCTTCCTTGGGCAGGAGGGATAAGAAGTCAAACTCCAGGTGTTGCAGTCGGTGAAGCTTAGTCTTCAGAGTGGACACATCGGGTCCGTACCTATGGTAAGTAGCTAACCTCACCTCTCTCCACCTTAGCTTTCGCATTCTTATTCAATTGTTCATGCGTATTTTCTTCTTCTTTAACCAGAATGTTGGCTTGTCTAGCGGGTTCAACGTTGGACGCCATCATGGCTTGAAGGTGGGATTTCGTGTCATGACAAGTTGGTATCAGAGCACTAGGTTTCTTAGGTCTTACAATACACGGACAAACTTGGTAAAGTCTGAGGGATCGGTACGGAGACGTCTGTATTTATCCCCCTGAGGCTGCAAAGTTAGGAATAACTTCACATTTCTGCTTCTCTGTCGTGTGATTTGAATTCTAAATGCTAATTGAGTGTCTATTCTATTCTCTCGCAGATGGAGAGAACGCGTGCTTCCTCATCTATCGATCAGCAGCCTGATCCTCCTGTTGCAGCTCCTATGAGGGGCCGAGGATGAGGCCGAGGCCGTGCTAGAGGCCGAGGCAGGGGCAGGGCTCAGCCCAGAGCAGCAGCCCCAGTAGAGGACCCACAGGTAGACTTTGTCGGGTAGGTCCCTGCTCAGATGGTTCCAGTTGGACCAACTGAGGTCCCAGAGGGGTTCATTGCCACCCCGGTTCTTCAGGACGCTCTTGTCCGCTTAGCGGGACTCATGGAGAGCGTGGCTCAGGCCGGTCTTCTTCCTACTGCACCAGCCGTCTCTCAGGTTGGGGGAGGGGCCCAGACTTCTGCTACTCGCACACCAGAGTAGTTAGTCACTCAATTCCAGACTCCAGCACCTCAGACAACTGGAGCAGCTCAACAGGGTATTGTGGCACAGGTCGTTGAGGGGGAATCTATGTCTGCCGATGATTTGTGGAGATTGGATCAGTTCACCAAGTTATTCCCTACTACTTTTACTGGTGCACCATCATAGGATCCCCATAATTTTTTGGACAGTTGTTATGAGGTTCTTCGGAAGTCCAATGGAGTTGATTTTGCCACATTCCGTCTTTCTGGTACCGCCAAGACTTGGTGGAAGGACTATTGCTTGACCAGACCAGCTGGGTCTTCACCATTGACTTGGGCTCAGTTCTCCGAGTTATTCTTGGGGAAGTTTCTTCCAGTTACTCAGAGAGAGGACTATCAGAGGCAGTTTGAGCGCCTCCAGCAGGGATCTATGATTGTTACACAGTACGGGACCAGGTTCATCACTCTGGCCCGACATGCTATCATGATACTCCCACTGATCGTGAGAGGGTGAGGAGGTTTATTGAGGGTCTAGCTCAGCCTATCAGACTTTAGATAGCCAGGGAGGCAGGTACTAATATCTCCTTCCAGGATGCGGCCGATGTGGCCAGGCGTATTGAGATGGTCTTATCACAGGGCGGTGGTCAGGGGTCTGAAAGGAGACCTCGTCATTTTGGCCGATTCAGTGGTGCCTCATCTGGAGGCAGAGATTCTTTTGGCAGAGGTCATCCTCCTAGGCCATTCCAGTCGGCACTTCAGGTATCCCGCAGTGCACCGTCAGCTGCTATCAGTGCACCGCCGATTCAAAGCTTCCAGGGTGGTTATTCTAGTCGTCAATGACAGTTTCATGGTCAGCAACCCCAGCAGCCGAGATCTTGTTTCATTTGCGGTGGTACGGGGCACATTTCCAGATTTTGCCCCGAGGTTTTGGTGGTTCTCAGTATCGGGTTCCCGTGCTATGGTTCTCGCATCAGGTACACCCCACCCCCTCAGCCAGCTAGGGGTGGAGGTCGAGGTGCCAGAGGTGGAGGTCAGACTTTTAGAGGTGGAGGATAGGCCACGAGAGGTAGAGGTCAGCCCGCAGTAGGTCGACCTAGAGATGTTCAGGTTGGAGGGGATCATCCCCGATGCTATGCTATTCCTGCCAGTCCTGAGGTTGAGGCCTCTGATACAGTCATTACATATATGGTTTCAGTTTGCAGCCGAGATGCTTCAATTTTATTTGACCCGGGTTCTACATTCTCCATGTGTCTTCATATTTTGCCTTTTATCTGAGTATGCCCCGTGATTCCCTGAGTACTCCGGTATATGTATCTACACCGGTGGGTGATTCTATTGTGGTAGATCGAGTCTACCGCTCATGTTTAGTGGTTATTGGTGGTCTGGAGACCCAGGTAGATCTCCTGCTTCTTGATATGGTTGACTTTGATGTTATATTGGGGATGGATTGGTTATCTCCTTATCATGCTATTCTGGACTGTCATGCCAAGACTGTGACCTGCCTTACCAGGAGTACCTCGCTTGGAGTGGAGAGGGACTCCTAGTCATTCTTCCGGTAGAGTTATTTCATATATGAAGGCTCAGCGCATGGTCGAGAAGGATTGTTTGGCCTATGTTCGTGATTCTAGTGCGAAAGGGCCTTCTATGGAGTCTGTGCCCGTGGTTCGTGAGTTTCCAGAGGTATTCCCTGCTGACCTGCCGGGCATGCCACCCGACAGGGATATTGATTTTTGTATTGAGTTGGCTTCGGGCACTCGGCCCATTTCTACTCCGCCGTATCGTATGGCCCTGCCAGAGTTGAATAGGTTGAAGGATCAGTTGCAGGATTTGTTGGATAAAGGCTTCATTAGGCCTAGTGTTTCTCCGTGGGGTGCCCCAGTGTTGTTTGTTAAGAAGAAAGATGGCTCAATGAGGATGTGTATTGACTATCGGCAGTTGAACAAGGTTACTATTAAGAATAAGTATCCTTTGCCGAGGATTGATGATCTATTTGACCAGCTTCAGGGTGCTACAGTGTTTTCCAAGATAGACTTGAGATCTGGTTACCATCAGTTGAGGATTAGGGCTTCTGATGTCCCTAAGAAAGCCTTTCGCACTCGGTATGGGCATTATGAGTTCTTGGTAATGTCATTTGGGTTGACAAATGCCCCCGCTGCTTTTATGGAGTTGATGAACCGAGTGTTCAGGCCCTATTTGGACTCATTTGTTATTGTTTTCATTGATGATATACTGATATACTCTCGCAGCCGAGAGGAGCACGAGCAGCACCTTCGAGTCGTCCTCCAGACTTTGAAAGATAGTCAGTCGTAGGCCAAATTTTCCAAGTGTGAGTTCTGGTTGAGTTCGGTAGCATTTTTGGGTCATTTGGTATCGGCAGAGGGTATTCAGGTGGATCCCAAGAAGATTTTGGCAGTCAGAGATTGGCCTAGACCCACCTCAGCTACAGAGATTCGGAGCTTCTTGGGCTTAACAGGTTATTATCGCCGCTTTGTGGAGGGATTTTCATCTATCGCAACCGCGATGACAGGTTGACCCAGAAGGGTGCCCAGTTCAGGTGGTCAGATGAGTGTGAGGCGAGCTTTTAGAAGCTCAAGACAACCTTAACCACGACACCTGTGTTAGTTTTGCCCACAGGTTCAGGGCCTTATACCGTAATTGTGATTCTTCACGGGTTGGACTTGGTGCAATGTTGATGCAGGATGACAAGGTTATAGCTTATGCTTCACGTCAGTTGAAGGTTCATGAGAAGAACTATCCAGTTCATGATTTGGAGTTAGCAGCTATTGTTCATGCGTTGAAGATTTGGAGGCATTATCTGTATGGGGTGCCATGTGAGGTGTTCACGGATCATAAGAGTTTGTAGTATCTGTGCAAGCAGAAAGAGTTGAATATGAGGCAGAGGAGATGGTTAGAGTTGTTGAAGGACTATGACATTACCATCTTATATCATCCGGAGAAGGCCAATGTAGTGGCCGATGCTTTGAGCCGGAAGTCAGCCAACATGGGTAGTCTTGCCTATCTATCGGTCGGAGAGCGACCACTTGCTTTGGATGTTCAGGCTTTGGCCAACCGGTTTATGATATTGGAGGTTTCTGGGTCTGGCAGTGTTTTGGCCCATATTGTGGCCTGTTTTTCATTGTATGATCGTATTCGGGCCAGACAGTATGATGATCGGCATTTGTGTGTTCTTAGAGATAAAGTCCGGCACGGAGGTGCCAATAAGGTCACAGTTGATGATGGGGGAGTTTTGAGGATGCAGGGTCGTATTTGTGTACTTGATGTTGATGGTATTCGTGAGTTGATATTGCAGGAGGCCCATAGTTCCCGGTATTCCATTCATCCGAGCGCCGCAAAGATGTACCAGGATTTGCGGCAGCATTATTTGTGGCGGAGGATGAAGAAGGATATTGTAGCCTATGTAGCTCGGTGCTTGAACTGTCAACAGGTTAAGTACGAGCACCAGAGACCCGGGTGTTTGATGCAGCAGATTGAGCTTCTCGAGTGGAAATGGGAGCGTATCACCATGGATTTCATAGTTGGGCTCCCACAGACTCAGAGGATGTTTGATGCAGTGTGGGTCATTGTGGATAGGCTGACCAAGTCAGCACACTTCATTCCTGTATCATTTTCGTATTCTTCAGAGAAGTTGGCAAAGATCTATATGAGGGAGATTGTTCGATTTCATGGTGTGCCCGTGTCCATTATATATGACCGAGGTACCCAATTTACCTCCCATTTCTGGAGAGTATTTCAGCGTGAGTTGGGCACACGGGTTGATTTGAGCACAACGTTTCATCCTCAGACGGACGGACAGTCCGAGCGTACTATTCAGATCTTGGAGGATATGTTACGAGCGTGTGTCATTGATTTTGGGGGTTCATGGGACCAGTTTTTGCCTTTAGCTGAGTTTGCCTATAATAACAGCTATCAGTCGAGCATTCAGATGGCTCCGTATGAGGCGTTGTATGGTAGGCGGTGTCGGTCGCCAGTCGAGTGGTTTGAGTCGGGAGAGGCTAGATTGTTGGGTTCTGAGTTAGTCCAAGATGCCTTGGACAAGGTGAAGGTCATTCAGGATAGACTTCGTACAGCTCAGTCCATACAGAAGAGTTATGCGGATCGCAAAGTAAGAGATTTGGCATTTATGATAAAAGACCGGGTCTTCCTTCGGGTGTCGCCCATGAAGGGCGTGATGAGGTTCGGAAATAAGGGCAAGTTGAGCCCTAGGTACATTGGTCCATTTGATATTCTGGATAAGGTAGGAGAGGTGGCCTACAGACTTGCCTTGCCACCGAGTTTATCAGTCGTTCACCCGATGTTTCACGTATCTATGCTTCGGAGGTATATTGCCGATCCATCTCATGTGCTTGACTTCAGCGGCTTCCAGTTGGACAATGATTTGACTTATGAGGAGGAGCCAGTAGACATATTAGCTCGGCAGGTTCGTCAGTTGAGATCGAAGAGTTATCCTTCGGTTCATGTTCAGTGGAGAGGTCAGCCTGTTGAGGCAGCTACCTGGGAGTCCGAGTCCGATATGCTGAGCCGATATCCCCATCTTTTCCCTGATTCAGGTACCTTTCTATGTCCGTTCGAGGACGAACGTTTGTTTTAGAGGTGGAGATTTTGATGACCCAAAAGGTCATCCCGTGTAATTTTAGCTAAATCAGTGTCCCGAGGTCATGAACGCCTCATTTATGTCACTTCGATGTGCGTGTTCATCCCGGGCGCGTAGCCGGGGAGCCGTTATGTGTAAAAATTGATAAATGATGTTTTTATAATAATTATTTGAATAAAGTTGACTTTGGTCATTATTTTGGGTAAACAGACCCGGACCCGTGATTTGACGGTCCCGGAGGGTCCGTAGGAAAATATGGGACTTGGGCGTATGCTCGGAATCGAATTCCGAGGTCCCAAGTCCGAGAAAGGAATTTTTAAAGAAAATTGTTTTCTGAAAAATATAAAGGCTTTTGAAAATGAAATTTGATGTGAAACATGTGTTATCGGGCCCGTATTACGGTTCCGGAGCCCGGAGCAGGTTCAATATGTTTTATATGAGTTATATGTAAAAATTGGTAAGAAACGGACTTAGTTTGACGTGATTCGGATAAAAAATGGAAGATTTGAAGTTTAGGAGGTTTTTGAGAATTTTTATAGATTTTGAGGTTTAATTAGATGTTTATGATGCTATTTTGGTGTTTTGATTACTCGAACAAGTCCGTAGGATATTTTTGAGGTTGTGTGTATATTTGGTTTTGAGCCCCGAGGGATCGGGTGAGTTTCGGGTAGGCGTCAGGGTGTTACCTAGGCTAAAAATCTGGTGTTTTTTTGTTGTTCTGGGGTCCTGTGATTTACCCTTCGCTATCGCGGTGCAATTCCCGCGATCGCGATGTTCAAGTGGCTAGGGGTGGGTAAATAACCCTACGCGATCGCAGGGCCTAAGACGCGATCGCGGATACTGGGGGTATTTCTCTACGCGACCGCGAGGGGCCTCACGCGATCGCATAACGTTAAAGGGATATGGGGGCTGGGTAGCACATCACTCTACGCGGACGCGGACGCGGTCGCTTGGTCGCGATCGCGAGGGTCATTGTCTAGTTCTCTCCGCGATCGCACTCATTTCTTCGCGATCGCAATTGTCTAGGACCAGTACTCAACGCGATCGCAGGAGACCTGTCGCGATCGCGTAGGTCATTTTTGCCCAGCAATTTAAATGATCCAAAACAGAACACTTACTCGGGATTTCACCATTTTTCCATAAACCCTTTCTTCTCCAAAGCTCTTAGGCGATTTTTGAAGCACTTCATCACCATAGCCTCTTATGCAAGTGATTCTAACATTGTTTTCTTCCATTTTTCATCAATATCTATTAGATTCTAGGCCTAAAAACATGAAATCAAAGGTAGAAATTGGGGTTTTGGGTAGAGTTAGGACTTTTTGAATATTTGGTGATTTGACCTCGTTTTGGGGTCGGATTTCAAAGCAAATTATATATTCGGGCTCGTGGGGGAATGTGTGATCGGGTTTTGGTCCGAACCTCGTGTTTGGACCAAGCGGGTCCGGCGTCGAATTTTGGAATTTTTGGAAGAATGTTGGGAAATCTATAATTAGGCTTTGGAATTGAATTGTTGAGTAATTATTGATGTTATCGAGTCAATTGTGTCTATATACGATTGTTTCGGAGTCGGATTCGAGAGGAAAAGCGGTGCTAGAGGCTTGATTTGGACTCTATACCTATTCCCTCAAGCTAAGGTTAGGCCAAACACTTACCTCTTTTCCTATATGTTGTGGTCAAGCATGCCCGTGAGTCGAACTTGATGACTTATGTAGTGTTCTTTGATATTCTCTGTGATATGAATTAATTGTTATTCTGGAAGTTATACAGTGAGGGTAATTCATGATGTAGAATTTTATGATTATTCGTGCGGTTGAGGATTATTTGTTGATTTATACCTCTGAGTGAGATTGGTTATAGCTGAGTCCCTTGCAGGGACGGTAGAATTCTTGCTGAATATTTCTGTGCCGAGTGATGATTTATTTATGCACGAGGGGACATTCCGTGCCGAGTGATGATTTATTTATGCACGAGGGGACATTCCGTGCCGAGTGATTATTTATTTATGCACGAGGGGACATTACGTGCCGAGCGATTATTTATTTATGCACGAGGGGACATTCTGTGCCGAGTGTTTTGTGAGGTTATATCACGAGGGGACATGCTGTGCCATTCTGTTTATTTATTAGTTCAGAGTTGTTAATTCCTGTTGTTATTTTATACATTTCAGTTGTTATCTTGTTCTGTCATTTCAGTGAATTGTTGCCCTTTTCCCCAGCATGTTAACCCCTTTTTTTGTGTTTAACTGTTTATTTCTTGTCATTACTTCTTTATTATATTATTGAATTGCACAGGTATTCTTATTTGTCGTGTCCTAGCCTCGTCACTACTTCGCCGATGTTAGGCTCGGCACTTACTCAGTACATGGGATCGGTTGTACTGATGCTACACCTGTACTTCTTTATGTTGTGCAGATTACAGCGCCGGACCCAGTGGACATTGAGCGAGGGAGTATCCTTTAGTCCACGACGACACCGAGGTAGACCTGCAGGCGTCCACAGGCCTTGGCGTCACCATTTATCTCCTCCCTTTTCTATCTTATCTTGTATTTCTAGACAACTACATCTGTTTATTTCAGACTCTTGATTTTAGTAATCTTAGACTATTCGTGAAATTGTGAAACCAGTTCTGGGGGTTTATGTACGGAATTTCGTAATATTTATTATATTAAGTTGATAAATTCTTAGCTTCCGCATTCTTATTCAATTGTTCATGCTTTTTTTTCCTTTTAGATATCATAAATGAAGAAAGTAGCAAATTTAACCAGAATGTTGGCTTGTCTAGCGGGTTCAACGTTAGACGTCATCACGGCCTAAAGGTGGGATTTCGGGTCGTGACATTGAAATACGATTAGTGTTATATTGCAAAAGGAATCCTTGATATAGATTTGCTTATTCTAACAAATACTTTCAAGATTTTGTTGGTTATGCAATGCAGGCATTTTCCTGAAGTTCGTTCTTCGAACAACTATTTGCATGTGAGAGTTGTCGAAGTATTATTCTACAAAGCAGTTAATTGTTGATACCTATTCAAGTCATGCCAAGATAAGAAACGGATAAAGCAAGTGTCTCAAAACACAACAGACGTGTGACTTTTCTTTGAGGAGAATATTTTAATAATATTGAAGATGATGTTGTTTGCCTAGCTCAATTGAAAGAAGGATATATCGGGGGAGACATAATAAAGCAAATTTCATCACAGTTCTTTTTCAGACGCATGATCTTCAACAGATTGGTGAAATTGATATTTAACAAATTCGTTCATGTGATAATTTCATTGATATGTTCACCAAGGCATTGTCAACCTCAATTTTGAGAAGTTGAAATACAAGATTGAAATGCATTGCCTTCATGAAACAAAAAGTGATGTTTTCATCAGGGGGAGGCAAATACGCATTGTACTCTTTTTCCCTTAGATAAGGTTTTATCCCATTGTGTTTTCCTTGCAAGGTTTTTAATGAGGCAGCAAGTAATGTGTATTACAGGATATGTGTACTCTTTTTTCTTCACTAAGATTTTTTCCTACAAGGTTTTTTCTTAGTAAGGTTTTAACAAGACACATTATCTATAGACATCCAAGGGGGGGTGTTATGAAATATTACAATATTAGTGGATGTCTATAACTCCTAAATAAGTTACCCTCACTACTCTTCTCCATTAACCTCCCACTACTTCTTACCATTATAGTTGTAACTCCCACACCTCCATAACCTCCTCCATGATCTTCCCCCATGATATCAATAGTTAATACACGTTCATGGCATCCCTTTGTATTACCTATATCATCCTATAAATAGAAGGTTTGGGCATCATATTGTACATACTTGAATACATGGAAGAAATAGGAATCTCTCCTCTCTTTCTCTCTATATCTCTTATATATTTTCTTGTTTTGTGTTATTGTTTTGAGCTTAGTTTCTTAACATTTTTAATTTTTTTTTTTTTAAATTTGTCAAACGAGATAAGCCTAAAACCTGTTATTTCTAAACTATAGAGACCCAAACGATCATCAATGAGACTATATACCTCATAGAAGGCTAAAATATAAATGAAGTTGTACTTCTATTTGAACTTATTACTCTTTTTCGGAAAATGGCCAAAAATGTTCTTGAACTATTTGAAATAGCTCAAAAATACCCTACGTTTATTTTTAGTACCAAAAATATCCCTGCCGTGTATGTTTTGGACCACAAATGCCCCTTAAACCGTTAGTCTTGCCATTGAAGCTGACATGGGCGTCCAACTAGGTTAGATTTGCTTACATGGCCATCCACCTAAGCAATCCAGCATGGCAAAATTATATTTTCGGAAAAATTATTTTTTTGAGAATTTTTATTAAAATACAAAATCATCATTTATTTTGAAAAAAGTAAAACAAATTTGGAAAAATTATTTATTTATTAAAACATTATATATAATATACAAAATAAATTATTTTGTAACATGCTTTACTATATTGTTCCGAAAATATTTTACTTTTTTCGGAATAAGTGTTCGATCATGAAAATTTTAAATTTCACTTGAAGTTGAATTTCGGAATTTTTGATACTTATAGTAGATGTATACCTTTTGTGAAGCTATAACAGATACGCATCTAAAGTTTAGATCAAACTAATCATATATTCACAAAAAATGTCAAGAATGATAAAGGAGAAGAAATGAATTTCATACTGTACAGTGCACGTTAATATAACAAAGAAAGGAATCTGACTATAACTAACTATTGTCAAGTGGCAGTGTTCTATTCCTTAGTCTTTAACCTCCTATCAGATAAATACAAAAAAGGAAAAATTATCTACAAATGATAACTATAGTAGTTAGCTTACTTGACCATGGTCTGGAATGCATGTAGGCCCAAACACTTTAGTCACAGCTGAAATAACCCAAGGCCTAAAAGTTGATGTCTTCATTTAGGCCCAATGCAATCTAAACCCATCTGAAACGGGTCACCCGTTTATGTGTAGTATTTACATGTCTTGTAACCCATTTGGACAAAACATAAAACTCAGCCTAACCTTCTCCTCTTTCATCGTACTTATAACCACCGGAATAGTCTGGAGTTCGCCAGCGTAGAGCGTCATCAACACCATTTCCAACACCCCCCCTCAAGTTGGATGGGGATGAAGAAACCCCCAACTTGCCTAGGAGATTATGATGCAAAGGACCAGTTAGGGATTTAGTAAATAAATCTGCCAACTGAGCAGCAGATCGAACATAGGACAAGGAAATCAAGCCGGCTAGAAACTGTTGGCGAACGAAGTGGCAGTCAATCTCCACGTGCTTCGTTCGTTCGTGAAATACGAGGTTCTTAGCGATGTGAATCGCAACTTGGCTGTCAGAATGGAGAGGAACTGGGAGTGATATCGGAATAGAGAGATCGTCAAAGAGACGTACTAGCCAGGTTAGTTCCGCTACAACCCATCGCATAGAGCGATATTCGGCTTCGGCAGAGCTAAGAGAAATGGCAGATTGTTTCTTGGATTTCCAAGAAATTGGAGATGAACTAAGGGAAATGTAGAACCCACTCATAGACCTCCGTCAATCTGGGCAAGTTCCCCAATCAGATTCGCAGAAAGCCAGAAGCTGAAATGATGAAGAAGGTGACATAAAGAGACCAAGACCTGGATCCTTGAGGAGATAGCGAAGAACTCGAAGTGCTGCAACAAGATGAGGAGCTCGAGGGTCTTGCATGTATTGGCTTAAATGCTAAATGGTGAAGCAAAGATCCGGTCTTGTGTGAGTTAGGTAGTTCGGTTTGCCTAACAGGTGACGATACAATGTTGGATCTTGTATAGGCTCCCCTGTTTTAGCAAGTAACTTGACTGATGGATCAAGGGGTGAAGATACTGGGGTCAAATGCAAGCAATCAAATTCAGCTAACAAATCCATGGTGAATTTCCTGTGACATAAGATCAGTCCATGTGGCTCACGCAATACCTCCATTCCCAGAAAGAAGTAAGTCACCAAGGTCTCCTGATTTAGAAAGTCTTTCAAGGCATATAATTCAGCATTGTCATTTCCTGTTAACAAGATATCGTCTACATATACAACAACAATAGAAAGGGAAGAATCTATTTTTTTTTTAAAAAGGAGTAATCGTTTAGAGAGTGAGTGAACCCTTTAAAATTTAGGGCAGAGGTGAGCTTTGCATACCACTGTCGAGATGCTTGGCGAAGTCCATAAAGGGACTTTTTTAGGCGACAGACATGCATAGGACTAGGTGGAGTTACCCCAGCAGGAAACTTCATATAGACCTCTTCATCGAGGTCTCCATGCAAAAACACATTGTTTACATCTAATTGATAGAGACCCCATCTTTTCTTCACAACTGTAGCCAAAATGCACCGTATAGTAGTCATTTTGACTACCGGTGAAAATGTTTCATTGAAATCAATCCCCTCACGTTGTATATCACCTCTGATCACTAATCGTGCTTTTAGCCTCTCAATGCTGCCATATGAGTGTTGTTTTACTTTATACACCCATTTTCTAGGCAAAGCCTTCTTACCAGAGGGTAGTTCTACTACTTCCCAGGTGTTATTCAATTCTAGAGCCTCAATTTCTTTAGCCATAGATTCTTGCCAACATGGATGATGTGCAGCCTGAACATAACTAATAGGTTCATAAACATTAGATATAGAGTTGAGCATATGTTGATTTGAAGAAGATAAACCACTAAAAGAAAGTGAATTAGGTGTCACTGGGGCTAGAAAAGAGGAAGAACTAACATCTGTTAGCTGCATAGCATTGCATATATAGTCCTTTAGGTAAGAGAGAGTTTTATGTGTTCTGGTGGATTTCCTTATGAGAGTCTCTACTATAGCTTCTGATTCTGGTGAGGAAAAAATAAGAGAACTCCTAGAAATTGTAGAGGATTTTGGTGTATAACTAGATGAAGTAGGCTGAAGATGAACATGAGATTTAAGAGTGTAACTAGATGTAGAAAAGTGGGAAGGAATAGGGGAACTAGGACTGGACAAAGTAGGATCAGCTGGAGGAGCATTAGCTGGAGATGGAACATCTGGTGTTGTCAGATAAGAGGATTGGTTAACACATGTGTTCTGGTTAGCATTAGGCAGGAAATACACAGTAGGATTAGTGGCTTTAATAGAGGCAAAAGGGAAGAACTCATCATGAAACACTACATCTCTTGAAACAAAAGGTTTGAGAGTCTTTATATTGAGGACCTTGTAACCCTTTTTACCACGTGGATAACCTATAAAAACACAAGGTACTGCCCTTGCTTCAAACTTCCCTCTATTGCTTGAAAGTGTGGAAGCAAAACACAAACACCCAAAGCACCTAAGATTAGAATAATTTGGTTTGACATTAAAAAGAATCTCATAGGGGGTCTTTAAGTGCAAAACCTTGGAAGGGAACCTATAGATTAAGTAAGTTGTTGTCAAAAGACAGTCTCCCCAGTATGATATGGGTAAAAGATTGAAATAACAAAGCTCTAGAGGTCTCTAGTAGGTGTTTATGCTTTCTTTCCACGACTCCATTTTGTTGTGGAGTGGCTACACAAGTAGTCTGATGTATGATTCCCTGAGAAAGAAAGAACTCTGATTGAACATTTCCACTTCCCAATTCAAAAGCATTGTCTGACCTTATGACTTTTACTTTGGTATGAAATTTCCTTTCTACCATGGCTAGAAAGGACTTTAGAATAGTGAAAGCATTGGATTTGGCACTCAGTAAATAGGTCCATGTACCTCTATTGAAATCATCAACTATTGTAAGGAAAAACTTGAAACCATCATAAGTTGAATGTTTATAAGGTCCCCAGGTGTCCACATGAATTAATTCAAACACAGAGTTGGTTGTAATAGAGCTAGAAGTAAAAGGAAGTTTAGATTGTCTTGCCATTAGACAAATAACACAAGGAACATAAAATTTAACACATGAAGGAATAGGAACATATGATATATTCTTCATATTACTCAAAGGCATATGGCCTAATCTATAATGCCACAATTTATCTTTTACATTGGAATCAGAAAAGGTAAAACATGAATTGGAAATAGCACTAGGCTTTAATTGATTGCTGGAATTGAAACTACTACTACTCTTAGGAAAACTCTTAGAACTTGCTGCTGGATGCCTTGACTTAAGGATGTACAATCCTCCTCTCTCTTTACCAATTTCCAGAGGGCTCTTCAGTAAAAGGGCCCTGCAGCAGAAAACAAGAAGATGAGGTGAATATGATGAACTTTCTGAGTTGTTTGCACAACTTGTGTACATACAAAAGATTAAACTTGAAAGAAGGTATGTATAAGACATGTTGTAACACTAGATTAGGCAAGAGTGTAACAGATCCATAATGAATAACTCTAACTCTACAAGAGTTTGGAAGTTTAACTATTATTGGCTTGGATAAAACTCTGAAATCTGAAAAGAATGATTTGTTAAAAGTCATATGCTCAGTAGATCCACTATCTAATATCCATGAATGACTATCAATTTCTATGAAACAAGTATAAGTATCAAAATTTTTTGATATACCAGAACAGTTGAAGTTGGCAAATGCATCAGAGGAACCTGCACCCTGCTGGTTCAAATTCACCTGTTGAAGAAGCTGTAGAAACTGGGTGACATTCTCCTGGGTAAGGGCCTTCACCTTTGAACTATTGTTGTTTCCTTGTTCTACTTCTTCAGCTGTGTTGAGAACATTATGTGCCTGTGTTGTTCCTTGAAATTTTCTCTGTTTTGTGAACTTGAAATCTGCTGGAAATCCATGGATTCTGTAGCATTTATCTATTCCATGACCTGGTTTCTTACAATAAGCACAAATGTTAGAGTTTCTCTTCATATCATAACTTGTTTTTTGTCCCTTATATTCATTAAACTTCTTCCCCCCTCCTGACTGATTTGCTGCCATAAAGGAAGCTGATTCACCTGGATAAACAGGTGTAGGATGTATTTCTCTTTGTTTCTCGTCTTGCATCACAAGAGAGTAAGCCTGACCAATGGAGGGTAAAGGGGAAGACAACAGTATGTTGCTTCTGACCCCAATGAAAGTCTCATTGAGACCCATCAAAAACTGTAGTAACCTCTCATCTTGATGTGCCTTTAGGTTTTTAGCCTTAGCTCCACAATCACATTCACAAACACAAGTAGAAAAGGTGTTTAAAGCATCTAATTCATCCCATAAACTCTTCATTTTTGTGAAGTAGCTTGATACACTATTGTTACCTTGAATTAGAGCACTCAACTCTTTATGTAATTGGAACAATTTTGCCCCCTTTGTCTGACCAAACTTATCTTCCAGGTCTGCCCAAAGATCCTTGGCACTTTGAGAGTACAAGACACTTTCTGCAATTTCCTTTGATAAAGAGTTCATCAGCCATGATAGCACCATATCATTACAGCGAGCCCAGTGCTGTTGAAGCCCAGAATCAGCAGCTGGAACAACTAGGGATCCATCAATAAACCCTAGCTTGTTCTTGGCAGATAACGCTATCACCACAGCTCTTCTCCAGCCCCCATAGCTTTTTCCATCAAACACTGAAGAAACAAGATTCATCCCTGGATAATCCGATGGATGAAGATAGTAAGGATGAGATGAGTCCACTAGATTAGCCATCCCTGAAGCAGTAGGTCCAGTACCAACTGTAGTAGAGGAAGCTGTAGATGAAGCTAATGCATCAGTAGGCTTGGAAACAGTCCCCATTGTATAGAAAAAATAAGAAGAGAATGAAGATTTGATTCAAAGTGTAAGAAGCAGATTAAACCTGCTCTGATACCATGTCAAGAATGATAAAGGAGAAGACACTTTGAGAATTTTCTTCTGTGTATTGAATGAATTTCATACTGTATAGTGCACGTTAATATAACAAAGAAAGGAATCTGACTATAACTAACTATTGCCAAGTGGCAGTGTTCTATTCCTTAGTCTCTAACCTCCTATAAGATAAATACAAAAAAGGAAAAATTATCTACAAATGATAACTACATTAGTCAGCTTATTTGACCATGGTCTGGAATGCATATAGGCCCAAACACTTTAGTCACAGCTGAAATAACCCAAGGCCCAAAAGCTGATGTCTTCATTTAGGCCCAATGCAATCTAAACCCATCTGAAACGGGTCACTCGTTTATGTGTAGTATTTACATGTCTTGTAACCCATTTGGACAAAACATAAAACTCAGCCTAACCTTACCTAACCTTCTCCTCTTTCATCATACTTATCACCACCGGAATAGTCTGGAGTTCGCCGGCATAGAGCGTCATCAACATCATTTCCAACAAAAAAGAACAATGGTGGAAAAACCCCAATCAAGAATAATTTTTTCGAAAATATTTATTTTTTTCGGAACAAGTGTTGATTTTGTATTTTAATAAAAAAATTCTGAAATAAATAATATTTCCGAATTTTTTTACTTTTTTCGGAATAAGCGTTGATTCTACATTTCAATAAAAATTTGCGGAATTTTTTCAAAAAAATAAATTTGCCATGCTGGACTGCTTAGGTGGACTGCCATGTAAGCAAATCTAACCCAGTTGGAGTGCCATGTGAGCTTCAATATCAAGACTAACGGTTTAAGGGGCATTTATGATCCAAAACATAGACGGGACAAATATTTTTGGTAAACAAATGAAGGATATTTTTGGCCCTTTTCGGCTCTTTTTTAGTTCAAGAATAGAATAGAAGGCTAAAATATAAATAAAGTTAGTACTTGTATTTGAACTTGCTCTTTTTTAGTTCAAGAATAGAATCCTAAAGGAGTGTGTCTGTGTGAGGATAATGTTGATAACGGTCAGGGAAGTTTCTTCTTTTTCTTCTTCTCTGTGCTTCAATTCTCTCATTTCTAATACTAATAATAATTCCAAGCAGCTACACTCTCTAAAGGTAAATAGGTTCACTCCAATTTGTAAAGCGAGCAGCCTCAGTTTCAATAGAAAAAACACTAATACCCCAACATGGAATCTTGGTCTTCTTCACTCCCCAAACAGGTACAAATTCTTGAGAATAAGATATACCTTTGTTCTTTTTGCTTTATATGCTTTCAATTTTACTCAATTTGATTAAATATATTTCGAAGATGAAGATTGAAACTTTCTCAACGTTTATTGTAATGGGTCTTGTTTAGAACTTCTAATTTGTTGAAAAAAATATGTTGTGAAGATAAAGACTTAACTTTCTCAATGTTTGTTGTAATGGGTATTGTTAAGAACTTCTAATTTGTTGAAAAAATATATTGTGAAGATAACTGTTTGTTGTAATGGGAGGGAGGTAGCAGGTATCAAATGTAATTAATCGAGAGTTACGTGCAAGCTGGCCGGACACCACCGGCAGCCCGGCCCCACTATGCACAATATCCGGTGAAAGGTCGGACCACAAGGGTCTATTGTACCCTGCATTTCTACAAGGGGCTATATCCACAGCTAGAACCAACGACCTCATGATACCATGGTAGCAACTTTACCAGTTACACCAAGGCTTCGCTTTTGGCCCGTTAGCATCAATTATTTGTTTAGGCCCGGACACCAGAGTTATAAAAAAAAACTTTTAATTGTTTACTTACTTTATCTGGGGTTATAGTATTTACTTTCATTTAGTTCATTTGTTTTTTGGAAAAAATTCCTCAACTTTCTGATTGTTTCTTGTGATAATTCCTGTTTAGAGCTTCTAATTTCATGGAATTTAAGACTTCTGTGTTGCTTTTTGTTTTTTCTAGGATTGTATTATTCAATTTCATGTTGTCTTGAATTAGTTTTCCCTGAAAATAATTCCCAAATCTTGATGTTGGTTTGTTTTAGACAAATTGTACAATGGTGCTATTGCTAGGATGGAACTTGTAAGCCTTTTTATTTTGTAGTAGAATAATGTGGAATAGATGTTTCTTTTTTTACGGTGGACGAAGTTCACCTAATTTCTTACTTACTAAGTACATTACATGCTTTCATTAGTTTAATTATTTTTGCACCCATAATCTTTAGTCTTTTCTTCTTTCTGACTGTTATCCTCTTTCTCCAGCTGTGATAATTCAGTATTTGATCCATTGGGTATCAATTCAGGTAAATCATCCTGGGATAGTTTGGTAAGCTTGTTCTTTGAGACATTTGAAAGTTCCTCAAATGCCAGGAAAGACAAAACTTCATCAGCTCGAGGGTTCGCAGGTAGTCTATCAATTTAAGATATTGTGTTTTTATGCTGTTGAGCCGAGAGTCTCCTGGAAACAGCCTCTCTACCCTTTTCGGGGTAGGGGTAAGGTCTGAATGTACTCTCCCCATACCCCACGAATGGGATTTTACTGGGTATGTTGTTGTTGTTGTTGTTTTTATGTTGTTGATTACACTCGCATATCTTAGCCTTTGATTAGTGTTTCTTGTCACTGACAGCTGCCATTGAAGATACTAGCATCGATTTTGGTGACTTCTTCAAAGGTCCATTACCAGGAAAGTTTCTAAAGCTATTAGGCTTTTTGGCTTTGTCTCGACTCGGAATCTATGTACCGCTTGGTGGAGTAAATCGGGAGGCCTTTGTTGGCAATTTAGATGAGAATAGTATATTAAGTACTTTGGATTCCTTTTCTGGTGGAGGCATAGGTCGCCTTGGAATATGTTCGCTAGGTATTGTTCCCTTCATCAATGCACAAATTGTGTTTCAACTTCTTGCTCAAATCTACCCCAAGTTGCAAGACCTTCAGAAAAAAGAAGGTGAAGCTGGGAGAAAGAAAGTTCTTCAGTACACTCGGTATGCTTCCGTTGGATTTGCCGTGGTACAGGTAATATTGTTTTCGCTAGAAAAACTGATATTCTCCCTCAGTGTCGGATGCAACACATCGATACCAGCCCAGTACTTTTGACGCGAAGCATATGTTTATGTCTAAAAACTCACTAAAATTGCAACAAATAGTAGATATGTACCCATAGAGCTTAAATCCTTGATTCACCTCTGCTTCCCTTGTTCCATTTTATTTGACATTCTTTCCTTTTTAGCCTGTTACAAAAAGAATGACACTTATCTATATTTGAAAAGAATACAACAACATACCCAGTAAAATCCCACTAGTAGGGTCTGGGGAGGGTAGAGTGTACGCAAACCTTACCCCTACCCCGGAAGGGTAGAGAGGCTGTTTCCGGGATATTTGAAAAGAAATTAACTTTAAATTTTTATTTTACCCTTAATGACAATCTTTTATAGCCAATGGAATGTCATGGCATGTTTAAGATTACAAGTTATAAAAGTCTTACTTTCTTTCTTAAATTATGTGCCCAGTCAAACACCTGCACATTAGATGAAACGGAGTAGTATTACTTGAATGAAGAAGCATTCTCTGTATGAGATATTTCCTGTACAATTGAGTAGTAGTAGTTTGTTTCAATTTGATTCTCACTTGTACATTGAGGTTGAGGTATTGCATTTCATGCATAAATACAGAGTCGATTGGCAAATTACACTTATCTTTAATTTCTGCGGCAGGCAATTGGCCAAGTATTATTCCTTCGTCCTTATGTCAATGACTTCAGTACCCAGTGGGCAATTTCTTCTATTGTTCTCTTGACTCTCGGCTCCGTATTTACGACGTATATTGGGGAGCGAATCACTGATTTAAAACTTGGAAATGGTACATCCCTTCTGATCTTTACAAATATCATCTCCTACTTGCCAGCATCCTTTGGTAGGACAGTTTCACAGGCATATCAAGACGGTAATTATGTTGGGCTTGTTGGCATCCTAGTCTCGTTCTTCCTGCTAGTCCTTAGCATTGTATATGTTCAGGTATGTTCTTATGTCTACGTTACTTAGCATATAACTTCTTGTCATGGCGTTGAGGGAAGATTTGCTAACAGTGTTCTCAACCAAGGTTTTCAGGAAGCAGAGAGGAAAATTCCATTAAATTATGCATCAAGATATTCTGGTAGAACAGGTGGAGGACTTCAAAAATCTGCATACTTACCGTTTAAAGTTAGTCTTCTTTTCTTCTCTTGTTTCGTTTACTTAGCTACTGATTTAAAATTTCCTACTGTTTCATTAGTGGTTAGTCATGTGATAAGTAGTGTTGAGTCTCCCACATCGGCTAAGGGATCAGAGACTTGGTCTATTTATATGGTTTAGACAATCTTCACCTCATGAACTAGCTTTTGGGGTTGAGTTAGGCCTAAGGTTCATTTCTTTATCATGGTATCAAGCAAGCAACGGTCTTGGGTCCGAGTCTCACTGCCACCTATTACAAAAAATAAATTTCCATGTGCTTGGCCAAGGGAAAAAAATGAACGAAGCCTGCACCTAGGGGGCGTGTTGAAGAGACTAAGTTAATAAAAGTTGTGCTCTCTGTAACAGCTTAAGCTTTTAGATGAGATGGTTACGCAATTCAATATGGTATCAGAGCCAAACCCATTCCAATTCTTTGTTTCATCGATGTTGGGCTCCCGTATTATATTGTTCACGCTCCAGTTGACTGGCTTGAGCGTGCAATGGAGTGTTGAGTCTCCCGCATCGTCTTGGGGACAAGGGGACCCATTGATTCACATTAATCCTTATATTTGTGATGGAAGCATGCGGTGAAGTTCTTTCGCAATTGGTAAATTATGATCCTTTTAGTTACAACTTACGGTTATAATTACAATGAGCAGGTGAACAGTACAGGAGTAATGCCGATTATTTTCTCTACGTCATCACTAGCCCTTCCAGGCACTCTGGCACGTTTCACTGGTGTAGGTTTCCTGAGGAATGCTGCAGCAGGTTTAAACCCTGGAGGTAAGTAAAAGATAGTGCAATTTCCACTGAATAACGCTTGTGCCTTAAACTTGACTGCCTTTGAACTTGTAGTGCATATACACTTCCTGTCCTGATGTACTTAAGTTTTGAAACAAATTGACAACTATCCCTAAAAGAAGAGGTTTATTCTTGTAAAACCAGTTGTGCAATACTTTTGAGTTAGTGGTACTACGTAGAAGATAGAGCAACTAGAGACAGAATCTGAAAATGACTTTTCTAAGGTGGAATAGGTGGTATCGACTACAGAGGAATATTGATTTTTACGTAGGGTCTTTTCCTAACTCTTCTCTCTGAATAGATTATCGGTGACCATAATTTCGGAAAAAAAAGGTAAAGATAAAATGGTATTTGTTTTTTCAACGAAAAGGAGATAAGCAAAACAAGGAGAGAAATAGTTCATTATTGACAGTGCATTTCGTTCTGTTCATGCATGTGTTGACTTTTTTTCACTTTATAATATTTTGAGGGCTTTGACCAAACAGATGTTCCTTTGTAGGTTCTTACTATCTTCCGGCAAATGTTTTATTGATTGCCTTCTTCAATTACTATTATACATTCCTACAATTGGACCCCGATGATGTCAGCGAACAATTGAAGCGACAAGGTGCCTCAATCCCACTTGTACGACCGGGTAAAAGCACAGCGGCATTCATCAAGACGGTATTGTTGCCTTCTTTAGTTTCCTTAACGGTCATATTTTCTTTCTGCTTATTGCCTCTCTTGATTCTCTAATATAGTTCTTCACCCATCATTTCAAAAGAGTGAGAAATAAATGACCTGATGCATCTAATGTGAAATTGTCCCTGCAAATTTGGTGGGCTTCCAAGAAAAAAAATAAAAAATAAAAAATAAAAAAGAAGAAACAAGAGAAGGCAAGGGAAATGCAATAAGAAAGAACATTAAAAGTACAAGGGAACATTGAAGACATGTTAGTACACATGTCGAAGGGGTATGACATGGCACATGGGCAGTGGCGGACCCAGGATTTTATGCAAGCGGGTTCAATCTTAGAAGTATATAACTTAAGTCGTAAAATAGTAGTTGTCAAGTGGGTTCAAATAAATATTTATACAAAATTTACACAGCTTTAATCCTAATTTATACATATACACAATATTATTTTTTGGTGAAGCGGATTCAGTTGAACCCGCTAGCCACCACTTGGGTCCGCCACTGCACATGGGTATGGTTACTTCACATAGCTCTTCCGTAAATACAATAAGATCTTGGTAAAAGTTTAATGCACCCATAAGGAAGGGATACACATACCCGCAGCAACATGAGAGACCCTATCCTCTCGAGCCTTATAATACTTCTGGGCTCAATTCATGAAATTTTGAACCAAAGAGCTTGCATGTCCCATTAATATCATAGATCTGTTAATGCTCCTATAAAAAAACAATTGATATATGAACAGCCATAACCTTAAACTTCTGTACTCGTTTGATCCGAAAATGAGCAATCACAATTTTTTTTCATGGAAGAGAATGAATTGATTGCTCATTGCTTTTGTACTCCCTCCGGTTAATAATAATCACCTGTTGACCTTTATATTTTGGTCCAAAATAAGTGTCGTTTTACATAATCAAGAAAGAATTAATTATATTTTTCCAAATTTGCAATATGCAAATTTTAATTAAGGGCAATTTAGTTAATGTACCTCTTTTTTCTCTAGGAGTTAGTATTTTCTTAAGAGGTGTGCGAAAGGTTAAAAAGTCACTTGTGACAAGGTGGGTTGCTCTGATGGTAAGCACCCTCCACTTACAACCAAGAGGTTGTAAGTTCGAGTCATCCCAAGAGCAAGGTGGAGAGTTCTGGGAGGGAAGGATGCCGAGGGTCTATTGGAAACAGTCTCTCTATCCCAGGGTAAGGGTAAGGTCTGCGTACACACTACTCTCCCCAGACCCCACTAGTGGGATTATACTGGGTTGTTATTATTGTTGTTGTTGTTGTTGTTATGGACCAGAGGGAGTAACTAGTAAGATAGTATTTGTAAATTTGTGACTCGGTACTAATGAAATTACAAATATATCAAACTAAGACCTTAGTTTATAAAGATGGCTATTTATCTGACTCAAAAACTCTCTTGTTGGTCATCTTATTTTCTCTGGAGAATCCCTAACATTTCGATGTCTAAAGTATGGAACTAGTGACTTAATCAGGAAACATCAATAGCTGGTATAAAATCCCCTTGTTGGCGTCGCAAGTGCTTGGATGCTGGGTTTTTCATGCTACTACTGTGTTATGGCAGCTAAGAAATATCATCCACCTCTTCATTAGTTACCTCCCACACAAATCCAGCTCAATTTTCAGACTGGATAAAGTTCAAATATTTTGTCTGAACCTTTTCATATATAGTCAAACCTCTTTATAACGCCATCGTTTGTCCTGAAATTTTTTGGCTCCTATAGAGATATGTTGTTCTACAGAACATATAATATAACATGAAAAATCGATTCCAAAGAAAACTTAGCCGTTATGGTGGAATGCTATTATAGAGGATGATTGTTGTAGAGGGGTCTGACTGTATGTTACCTTATTTTGTTAGAGTAGCTACTCTTTTATATGATTTGGATTTACGGGTCTGACTGTATGTTACCTTATTTTGTTGGAGTAGCTACTCTTTTATATGATTTGGATTTACGGGGTTTCTCTTACGTTTCCCTTTCTTTTCTTGTAAAGAATAGTCTCTCTGTGAATACTTGATATTTTAGAATAGTACATGAATTGTGTGGTCACGGGTTCAAGCCGTGGAAACAGCCTCGTGCAGAAATGCAGGGTAAGGCTGCGTACAATAGACCCTTGTGGTCCGGCCCTTCCTCGGACCCTGCGCATAGCGGGAGCTTAGTGCACCGGGCTGCCCTAATTGTGTCACTTGGTAATCTTATCAAATAGTTTAACTATGATTTAAAGATCAAAGTGCTTCGTCACTTCACTATGCCTTAAAACGGGGGATTACAGGTACTCAGCCGGATATCAGTTCTTGGTTCTGCATTCTTGGCGGTTCTTGCTGCTGGTCCTGCTGTGATTGAACAAGCGACACACCTCACTGCTTTCCGAGGCT
This sequence comes from Nicotiana undulata, assembly GCA_005239495.1. NCBI lineage: Eukaryota > Viridiplantae > Streptophyta > Magnoliopsida > Solanales > Solanaceae > Nicotiana > Nicotiana undulata. The sequence goes on from ML243473.1 coordinate 30,868, forward strand.
TTGCAGGGACGTCGGTGCTCATTCTCGTTGGTTGTGCTACAGACACTGCAAGGAAAGTGCAAGCGGAGATTATATCCCAAAAGTACAAGAATATAGAGTTTTACGACATTGATAATAAATATTGAGTCGAGACATCTGGTTAAAGCTGGAGAAATGAGCCTGTAATACATAAAGAAAACATAAAAGCCGGAATACAGACTAGTTCATTGAGTTTGATCTGGACGCGAGAGCCGTTACTTTTGATTCCCCTCCCCCCTACTTTTATTAATCAATTTATTCTGGTAGTTTCTGTATTAACAACTTAGATGTACATGTTTCTTAGATCTGTGTAAAATGCAGACACAAAACTGCCATCTTTTTTGTGTTCTATTTTTTGTTTTTAGACTCTACCCTGCATTTCGGAAGGGGAGCGCTGGCGTAACTGGTAAAGTTGCTTTCATGTGACCGGGAGGTGACGGTTCAAGCCGTGGAAATAGCCTTTTGCAGAAATGCAGGGTTAGGCTGCGTACAATATACCCTTGTGGTCCGGTCATTCCCCGGACCTCGCACATAGCGAGAGCTTAGTGCATCGGACTGCCCTTTCTTTGAATTTCCCTTTTCAAATTGTTGAACTATCTCACTTGAAAGTTCAGGTGCACATTGTTTCTCTAAACCTTTCAAGAAAATAAGTAGTAGCTTATGCATCTGAGATGAGGGTATAAAGAGATGGTAAAGGAATTTGTGATTCACGCCCTTCACCAAGTGTTGTGCTTGTTTGTAACAGTAGCTTTTGATACACCCCTTAGTGTTTTTCGTGTATTTTTCGTATTCCTAGACTTCTATTATTACTTGTTGTTGCCTTTGTTTCGATTTTCTGATTGCATTATCTAGTGTTAGCTTTGTATTTTCGCTTCGATTGTCAGATTGGTTTGTTTGTTATTGCCCCTTCCCTGGTGAACCAGAAACAACATTTTTGCCTTCTTAAAGGTAGGGGTAAGGTCCGCATATATTTTACCCTCCCCAGACTCACTTGTGAAACTATACAGGGTATGTTGTTGTATGCTTTCGATATTTGAAATTCATTGCTCCATCTAATTCGAATTCGCGCTGCATGGGCCAACTTTAAGAGGAAAACAAATGATTACTAAGGAATATGGAATAGTGAAGTGACTAAGTAAAGCTTGTTGATTGGTATTAGGTATTATGAATAAAGGGATTGTTACACAAATAGCCGGTCAAATTCAATGTTTATTTTTTCTAGTTGGTATACATAGATTATATATTATTTATACACAATTATACATATGTTATACAGGAATTATATGTATATTATACATTCATCGACTATTTTTAATTTAAAGGATCAGATAGACGGCTATTTAGGTTAATTGTTCATGAATAAATAGGATAAAGTTATGAGTCATTGATGAACTAACCTTGATCCACTCTTTTGGTCATGGTTTTGGTTCCATTGGTAAAGGTGGTAACTATGGGTGGTAACTATATATATATATATATATATATATATATATATATATCATGTGGTCTATAGCTCATAAATAAAAAATTCATGGTCCAAGAGAGGAATGATGAGACATGTCATAGTACAATTCACGAAATAGTTTAAAAAAAAATCTTAGTCGTTAAATTTGTTGTGTTTGACACTACAATTCAAAGGGAGCCTCGGCGCAACAGAAAAAGTTATCACGAAATCAATCTCTTATAGAAATTCAAGGTAAGGTTGCATGAATCAGACCAATATGATCCGGTTTTCCTCCGATTCAAGTATATAACGGAAGTTTAATACATCGAGTTGTCCTTTATTGACACTAGAAATCATAATTAACTATTTCCTGAAGGTGGTGCTTTCTAGTTTTTGTGTTCCACTACAAAAGAAGAGAGAACTTGTCTTCAATTTAGCTTGTAGGGATGTTTGACAAATGCAACTGCAAAAATAGATCTAAGACAACTCAAGTAAAGACACAATTTTTGGTTCAAAACCGCTATTCCTTTACTATCTCTTTATATTAAGGTTGTGCATAATTTGGTGAATACCGAATTACCGTACCGAAATTGAAAATTTGGTATTTGGTATTCAATGTAGTATTTGGTTTTAGTTTTAAAAAAGTATGGTTAAGTATGGTATTTGGTATTTTTAAATGAAATACCGAAATACCGATACCATACCGAACTATATATTATATTACACAAAACACATATTATTAATTATAACATAAATATAAAAAATCGAAATTTTACTTTCTTTTATTCTCTAAGTTCATCAATTAACTCTAGGTAACAAGACATTTCTGATCAAATTTATTCCTTTATGTACAATTTTTCTCTCTAGGTTGATATTTGCTGGTTTTGAACAAAAAAATGTCAATAAACGTTTACTGTTTTGTACTTTTGATTACTTTAATTAAGAATATTATAGTCTATGACTCTATGCATTTGTTAGTATTCAAATCGAATAAACCGAAGTTACCGAACCGAATAAACCGAAACCGTAAAGAGAAAAACCGAACCATACCGAATTTAATTAGGTATGTATTATTTGATGAGGAATGAAATTTGAAATACGAATAAATGTATTAGCAATACGGTCCTTGCATAACGTTCCATGCATTATTATTCACTACGTAACAAATCCATACATTATTATTCATCGCATAAAATGATCCCGAAATTATTGTAACTTACCATAACTAACACGTGAACCAAACAATCTCTTAGTATAAATAATTGGAAACAATTTTATAAGCATAACAAACATGTAGTAGCTTGTGACTTGGAGGAAAACAAGGTGAGAAATTCAAAAATAGTCAGATTTACAAGTGGTCATTCAAAAATAACCATAGTTTGAAAAATAATCGAAATTTAGCCACTTTTCATGTAAAGATAAATCTGAACGAAAACACTGTTCAAAAATCCGAAAAATACTCCATCATAATATACTGGAATTCCAGTATATTATACTGAAGTTCCAACAAAGTATACTGGAACTCTAGTATAATATACTGGAGTACCAGCAAAGTATACCAGTCCAGCATAATATGCTGGAAGTTCATACATAGATGCTCGAATCTCCAGTATATTATGCTAGAATTTTCCGCGTGTTGGAGTTCCAGCATAATATGCTGGAAGTTCATACACAGGTGCACCGTACTCCAGTATATTATGCTGAACCGGACTCTGTTGCAGCAAAATAGTGATTATTTTTCAATGACTTGGCAAACGCCGGCTATTTTTGAATGACCAGTTCGAAATCTGGCTAGCCCGTGCTGTTTTTACGAAAAAAAAGAGCTAAGCTCTGTAAGTGTAAGCACAGTAAAATTTGAATAAAGGCTTATTTACTGGTAGTATGGAACTAGCAACTCTTAAAAGAGAGCTTTTACAGATAACTCAAGAAGTTAATTAGTTTATATTGTACAGAAGAGCATCCTGCTACTGAAAAACCTACTACTATTAAATACAATTACATTAACCAAAAAAGAAATAAAAAACCCGTCCCACGTTCCCTTGCTGAAACTTCTCAGATTACAGCACTCTATATGGTCTAGAAACACGTTTTTCCACATTTACAATGATGATCCGAGTGTAATAATGTTTCGCAGAAAACTTCAAGTTCAGGATTGGTCATCGTATCGATATCTGAGTGAAACTATTAGCTGCAGGATATATGTATCTGCTGCAAGTTACTAGTCATCAGGCTCGGCTGAAAAGTCGGGCTCTTCAGGTTTTTGTAACTTAGGCAAACGTACATCTTTAAGCTTTTGAGCTCCTCTTCTTGTGTTTGCGGCAAATCTTGAAGCCAATATTGTGACTCCAAGGTGGGATATTCTCGGGGATGGATTTGAGCTAGTGTTACCTTGATCTTGCTCTTCACTTTGCTCTGTCTCATCGACTGTTCTGTCGTCCAGAGCAAATGATTCCAATGCTGCAAGATCTTTCGCCATGGTCCTCCGCTTGTGTCGCCTCCATGCAGCCTGTATGAAACATGCTGCCCATGTACGCCAATGGTGAGAGTAGAACCGGAATGTATGCTGGAGCTTCTTGCTATGAAGACGTCTAAATTGGTTGGCGACAAACTTGAGATCTTCGGCTCTCAACGCGAATGCTTCTACTTCAACAAGAGCCCTGACAGTTCTGGTGGAAGAAGGCAAGTTCACAGTTGATTTTGGAAGCAAAGCCCAAGCGAGTAGCTCCTCTCCGCAAAAATCTCCAGGCCTCAATGTAATGGAATTGAAGAAACCAGTCCGACCGCCATTTGTAGTAGAACTCTCGAGCCTACCTCTGATGATAAATAACATCTCTGTAACTGGATCTCCTTCACGGACAATATAAGTGCCTTCGGTGCTTAAGGACGAGATTAGACGTTCGCATATTGCATCAAGTAATTGATCATCCATTTGGGAGAAAAATGGAACCTAAACAGTTATAACAAAATAAGTGAAGACAAATAATGCATCAATAACAAATGCTTATATAATTGCAACTGAATCAACAAACATCAGTCCTACACTGATCGAAAAGTGAGGATGTAAAAATGTGTTTATATGAAAGTGATAAGCCCTTTAATGCAAGAAGCCGTGGTCAAAAAGGACGGTGCCATACAAGTGTCTATCTTTTTAGAAGCTACCATTTGGGCACGTGCTTTTATGATAAATATATGAATACTTGGGAAAGAATCAGTTCTGATGGAGGAAAATCATACCCGTCGGACAAGGTCCAGGCAAAGATGACGTTGGATGTCACGACGAAGATCAGTAGGCAGACCGTGCAAAATTGTCTCTTCATCTACTCCTCTAGTAGCTACCCATTTATATTGATCAAAACGCCTAACCCGCTTTCTCAAATCTTCTGGAAGTTGACGATGCTCCATCCACTCTTCAGTATCTCTTCTCTTGAGTCTCCATTCCTCAAGCCTCACCGTCAAAGACTGCAGGTATGTCTACACGCAAGAAAAAATGAAGGGTTATACCCAAATAGAATGATATGTAACCTATAGGTCATGGGTTCGAGCCATAACACCCCCTTGGGTTGAAGTCCTTTCCCCGACCTGCATGAACACAGGATGCTTTGTGCACCGGGTTGCCCATTTTTTCAGATACGAGAAGTTGATTACAAAGTCGTAAGGTTATGTACAACTTGCACCGCATTGGACCTCCCTCGAGGAAAACAAAGCCAGGATCCCATAGATATTGTACAAATGGGATTCAGGGGGCCCACCTCCAAACAACTAACAGAAGTTCAAACATTTCTTGATTGTTTTAACTAAACAACTTGAGGATGTTTAAACATTTCCTGGTTGTTTGAACTAAACAACCTTGTTAAAACAACTCTTGGGCTATTTGAAATAAACAACCTAATGTCAGTGTTGTCAAAGGCGAAAAGTACAAAAAAACTCTAAGGTTCGTTGGAGCTTTAAGCGCAAACCGCAAATAAAGCATGGGCTTTAATTAAGAAAGATGCAAATGGAGAAAAACTACAAATATTAAACCAAGACTAATATCTATAAGAATGAATACCATAGAGTCATAGACAAGGAAATTAAAGAAAATTTACGATAAAGTGAAATATCAATTGTTTTGTCGCTTTTTTAGGATTACGCTCATTGGTAAGGAAAAGTATGCCTTAGATCCTTGATGACAACATCAAAGCGCCCCCGAAGCGAGGCGAAGCACTCAACATGTTTTGAGCCTCGCTTCAAGGCTTAAGCGCGCTTAAAGCACGCCTTTGATAACACTGCCTGATGTTGTTTAAACAATTCTCGTATGTTTTTTAACGGACTTCAGAATTTCCTCCATTGTTTCGAAAATCTATATTCGCAAAATTTCTCCACAAATCTTCACAACAAACACAAAAAAATGATTTAACACTTGCTATTTGTTGAAATCTTCTGCTCAATTTTTGGTATTTTACCTCCCACAACATTAAGGTCCCCAGCGTGGGAGAACAAGCTTATAGCATACGTAGTAACAACTGAAGAACAACTCAAGGTTTACCATTTGGGACATAAGAAGTAGAAGATGTTTTGAAGAATCTACTACACTATTAAGAAGATAACAACAACTACGTTCATTCCAAGCAAGTTGAGGCCGGCTATACGAGCCCTCGCTGTCTATGTCGTAAGATGATATGGATCAAACACTATATCTATAAAATAACAATAGTTTCTCTAACTCTAGAAGTTCTTTACATTTTCTACTGGCATATAAATCTACAAAGAGGAATAGCATGCAGAAAATTCACCAATCAATCAGAATTTTGCATATATTAAATCAAGAACAGCAATTATAATTGTCTAAAAGTGTTCGCCAAGATCATGCTGTTAATAAACAGTCAAGAGAAAGAATTACAACGTCTACCAAAACAAGCTCGTATGGAGGGAGAATGAAAAGCAGCAGAGCCTTTGATTTACCTGCATATTCCCAATAAGGTGTGCGAACAAAACCAGACCCAATATAGCAATAAGTATAGCGAACGATGTCTCCCCAATAAATGTACTTGTTGACAGATTCTGCCCATAAGAACTGTAACACAAGAAAAGGAGAGATTTAAAATTCAGATCTTCCTTCAAATGGCTCGTTAAAAGTGGGATTAGAAGGGCGATGACATATTTACTCTCTCAATGTAATTGCATCCTTGAGAGCTATCATATCAAGCTCGGAGTAATTAAACAAGTATTAGTTGTTGAAGAAGTATCGGCTCAAGTTCAAAACAATCGAAATATGTGTACGCAGTAAAATCCCACTAGTGGGGTCTGGGGAGGGTAGTGTATACGCAGGCCTTACCCCTACCCCGAGGAGTAGAGAGGTTGTTTCCGAAAGACCATCGGCTCAAGAAGACGAAAAGAGACAATATCAGTACCACCAACAGATACCATAAGAAAAGAAATAACAACATCATGAAAACCAGAAAATAGGTGTGAAGCAAAAGCGCTAACCAGTAAATAGACTCGCCCCTACGAAAAACAAAAGAGTAGTAAGACACAACATTGCCACTACTGTCTCAGACAAAACCCTAGCAAACTAGCCTCACAAAGGTACGAACTAAGGAAAGGCTCAACTACCTCCTAACCTACAACCCTAATACTCGACCTCCACAGCCTCCTATATGATATGGTCAAGCAAGTTAGAGGAGGTAATATATGATATGCTACTGGTTTGCATACTTCTATCTTTTCTCTTTTTAAACGCCAAAACAGTAGATAAGAACCATGTGCTTTCGAATTCGGAAATGTCTAACTGGGATACAATTTCAATAAATTACAACCGAAAACACATAGATATGAACATTATAAATGTAAATGACACTGTTATTTTGTCCAACCACATAGGAAAATTACCTCAGTTGTTGTAAGCCCCACCACAAGCAATAGAAGTACTTTGCCATAAACCTTGAGGATACAACATCTTTTTTAACTGCGTTTTCAAATATTCCGTATTTGAAAGTACTATCCCCATCGGGATCACAACTTTCAAATACCTTGGTGATATTTGCCCAACTCTTACGAGCATTTTGGTCAAAAGTATCACAATCCAAATAGCGCAGCACACACTGCGTAGAGCTGTTTTCATTTCGGCATATTGATTTCCAGCAAGAAGTATATCGATCAACTGACAGCAAATACCATGCTGCGCCAATAACCTAAATAAAAACAAATAGTCTGTCGTTACATCAAACTCTCAAGAAAGAAAAAAAAACCCAGCAAAACCCTTGCATAACAGCAGAGCAGTGGTTTTAAATCAATATTTTGAAAATAAGGTTGTTGGAGCTACATACATGACTGGCCAACATGTAGAGAAGTAGATTATATGCAGCCCCTGCCCAAGCAGTTTTTGTCACAACTCCAGTTGCTTTGATAATCTGTGAACTTAACGGGAATATAAGATACAATCTCGGAACATACTGAAGTAGGACAATCAGCGCAAGGGCATTATTGTTATGATTCGCATGTTGGCTTCTTGTCGCGGGTATAATAAACCAGATAACCATCTGCATGAAAGATTACTTTTTCATCAATATACCCCGCTCCGCCCCAGTAAAAAGAGAAAAAAATGAAAGTAATGATGGTGATGAGATAAAACTAGAAGAACGGGTTATCATTTTCTTGATATCTAAAACTACCACATTTAACAAACAAATGCATCAAATACTCTGCTACCAAATAGAATCAAGAAATTGGAAATATGTGGCACAATGGGGTCTTCTGTAATGGGGATATGTTTGAGGGAAGCGGAAGAGGAGGAAAGGAAAATACCATAATTATTTCATACAATCAGTGCATACAATTTTCGGTTACAAATTTTGCCAACATTAGCGACAAATAACAATAATTACAGTCTATTGGGATATAGAAGCTGAAGGAACTAAATGTTGAAATATTGCATTCCTCATAAACCAAAATTTTGACCGCCTTTACTCCAAGATAAGAATCTCAAAAGGCCGAAAATGCAGCAAATTTAGCACATAAAACCCAGTACACCAAAACAACAACTATGCCTCACATAAAACCTATGTTGCGCGGACTCTCCAAAATGTAGCCGCACGCCCGCACCCGTGTCGGATCCTTCAAAAATCCACTACTTTTGGAGGATCCGACACGTATCCGGCCACATTTTCGGAGAGTCCGAGCAGCATAGCATAAAACACATAATATTCACACTAAAATCTGGACATGAAAGAAAATGTATTGATTTGAATGTCATGAAGTGGAACGACATACCTGAGGCAGAGGAAGGGTTGCAATCAGATCAACGAAAAAGTCTGATCTTAAATATCTGAGAGCAATCTTTTTAGGATCCATGACAAGCTCACCCTTCCCAAATACCCTTGTATTTGGGGCAATATAAGCAGTCCGGAACTTAATGAACACATGTAATAGATAGAAAAAATCGGCTATAGTTCGGAATATGGTGACAACAATTCGCAAATTCAAATCTGATTTCACACAACTCGACTCTTTAGTTCCTTGTATGATAGGCAAAAAGAAGTACAGCGGGTCAACAAACAAAGCCATCAAGCAAGATATAATGAAAATCCTATTCCATTGGATTACAATGTCACTCCCGGGATCAAGTATTCGCTTCCTCCACGACCCGTTGTGGTCCTCAGGATACACCTTAGACCTCCCAAACTTAAGGGTATCGGTAACTTTATATCTGCCATCAGAGTTCAATAAAGGAGACGAATATCTATATCCCGAAGATGACTTCTCTAGGTTTGAACTGTCTGTTTTTCCTCCCAAAAAACCACCCTGTTGTTTTTCACCAGAGTAGAACCTAACAAATGCATAAATCAACTATTAGCAAAAAAGGAAAATCCATCTTACAATAAAATTCTAGTTAAAGAAATTAATGTACAAAATGTGCAGCCCATCTTATTTTCCAAGTCTATTTGTTAAAACCTAACTTTCCTTTTTGTGCCGAGGGTCTACCGGAAACAACCTCTCTATTCTCCCGGAGTAGGGGTAAGGTCTGCGTACACACTACCCTCCCCAGACCCCACATGTGGGATCTCACTGGGTTGTTGTTGTTGTTGTTGTATTTGCTAAAACCTAAATAAAGTAGCACCAGTTACCTACAAAAAGGGCAACCCGAGCACTAAGCTCCCGCTATACGCGAGGTTCGGGGAAGGCCGGGACCACAAGAGTCTATTGTACGCAGCCCTATCCTGCATTTTAGCAAGAGGCTGTTTCCACGACTCGAACCCGTGATCCCCTAGTCACATGGCAACAACTTTACCAGTTACGCCAAAGCTCCTCTTCAGCGAGTACATAAACTTTCTAATTAAATGCGAATTATCTCAATATCTTGCATAAAAAATAAGAAAAACATACTCCTAAAAGCAATACAATAACATAAAAATCAAATCTTTAAATACCCAAAGTCCTTAATTCTTCACCATATTACAAAAAAGATCACTTTTTTTTCAAATTATTACACTACAATTTACCAAATCACATAAACTAAACCAATACAACAACCAAAAACAGATAGAAAAAAAAACACTCAAAATCTCACATACCTTACAAACCTCTCCTTACTCCTAAAAGCAATACAATAGCATAAAAATCAAATCTTTAAATACCCAAAGTCCTTAATTCTTCAATATACTACAAAAAAAGATCTCTTTTTTTTTCTTCAAAATTATTCCACCAAAATTTATCAAAGTACAAAATGTGCAACCCATCTTAGTTCCAATTCATATTAATACAATAACATAAAAATCCAATCTTTAACTAACCAAAGTCCTTAATTCCTCAATATACATTATTACACCAAAATTCACCAAATCACAGATACTAAACCCAAGAAAAAAAAAAATCACATACCTTACAAACCTCTCCTTCTTTAGCTCCATCCCAAGAAGGGTAACAATAAATCAAGAAAAGGGTTTTTTTCAAAACCCTTATACTCTTTTAACTCTTCCAGTCTATTTTCCCCTTCTAATATGAACACAAACACAAGTCTAAAAGAAAAAATGGACAAAACACAACAGTGAACTACACCTGAAAAATACCCAAAATGCCCTTTAAATCAAGAATTATAATTTAAATGAGAAAAATAAAACATTCTTTGCTAGTTCTTTGGTGGTGTCTGTTTTAAGATTTCTGACAAATAAATGGTAAGTGTGAAGAGGAAGTGAATGAAGGAAGTTAGTGATTGTTTTTTTTTTTAGATTTGGAAACTTTATTTTAATATTTAAATTTTGGAGTTAATTAAGGGTGCAGATGCAATTAGTCAATAAATGTTGACCAGGACTAGAACTGTAATGAAATGCATTTTTTTTATTAAAATTAAAAAAAAAAACATGTGATGTCATATTCATCTGTGGGTCCCAGTAGAATTTATTTTTTTAAAGCAAAAATTATCCTATTGGAGGCATGGTTGCTAGTGGACTTATTTACTTATTCTTAATTCTTAATTTCCTCATAATGAAAGGAAAAAATATAGGATTCGTGTCTTCTAGATATTTTGGGCTTCATTTGGAAAAAACGAAAAAAAAGATATTTTTAGTTTTCTTTTTTAAGTTTTTTTAATTGATAAATTTACCACCAGAGGATTATACCTTTGTGTTAAAATAGAAATTTTTTGTATCCTTATTAAATTTTTGGTGGACATAAGAATGGTAAAATTCTAAAAACAAAAAAGGCAGAAAAAATTTTTCAAGTGAAAATAGTATTTTAAAATTACAATTGTGTCTGGACATAAATATAATTTTAGGTTGTTTTTAAAGTTTTGAGTGATATGAGTGCAAATTTTGAAAATCAACTTTTGAAATTTTTTAAATTTTCAAAATTTATCTTCAAGTGAAAACGACAAATTTTATGATCAAACATTAATCTCGAAAAAACGATATAAAATAATCTTATGTCCAAACGGGCTCATAATTTGAACGACTAGCGAGTTCGTATACTCGCCACTCATTCGTATGTCCCGCTTTTACTTGAATAATCTGCACTGCACACTTTAATTGTGAAGTAATTCCATTATAATTGTCATTGTTTCATGATTCTTAACTCGCAACTATTTCGCGCTGAACATGCATAATAGCGCTTTCGCGCCACGATTTAGGACATCGAATTAGGGGTGGGGATAAAATCTGAAAAATTGGATCGGATCGAATTAATTTGGTACTTCAGTTTCGGTTCATCAATATTTCAGTCTTAATTCGGTATGAGTTTTTTGAAAGTTCGGTACTTCGGTACGGTCCTCAATATTATCATATTGATATTCGGTTTAACCGAAATACCGAACTTATTTACTAGATGTTACTCACAATTCGCGACAACAACAACGTATACATCCATTAGCTATATCTTTTGTGTGACCCGACATGTCGTTTTAAGTATTTGTACTTCGCTTAGTAGTTTACGGGCATGAGTAGTTCTGTATGATGTATTATGACTTGTGTAAATCGTCGTCTTTGGTTTCAGGTTATTCGGAGTCGATTTGGAAGAATGAATCTCATTGTTGAAGCTTTAAATTTGGAAGAGTTGACCAAGTTGGACTTTCTGTAAATTTGACCTAGGAACGGAGTTTTGATGGTTCTGATAGGTCCGCATGATGATTTTGGACTCGGGCGCATTCCCGAATTTGCATTTGGGTGTTTCTAGACGGTTTCGGCACAAATTGGCGAAAATTGAAAATTTGAAGGTTTGGAAAGTTCATAGGTTTGACCGGAAGTTGAATTTGAGGATATCAGATTTAGATTGTGATTTCGGGAATCGGAATAGCTTCGTTATGTTATTCGGGACTTGTGTGTAAAAATTGGGTTCATTCCGGGTTGGTTTGCTATGTTCCGGCACGAGTTATGGAAGTTGAAACGTTCAAAGTTAATCAAGTTTGAATTGAGGTGCGATTCGTCGTTTTGATGTTGTTATGTTTGATTTGAGGCCTCGAGTAGGTCCGTGTCGTGTTTCGGGACTTGTTGGTATGTTCGGACGGGGTCTTGAAGGGCTCCGGCGTGTTTCAGATTGATTTCAGACTATTTTCCCTTCATTACGCACTGTTGTGTGCTGATGTCCGGTGTCGCATTTCTTCATCGCGATCGCGGACTTGGTGGCGCGATCGCGTAAGGGAAATTTAGAGTAGAATAATTATTCTTCTACGCGTTTGCGAGTGATTATTCGCGTTCGCATATGTTGTGGCAGTTTAAGCATCGCGTTCGCGATGTTGAGCACGTGTTCGCATTGTATTTGGGACTGAGCTGAGGCAGTGTTGGTTACTTTTCGCGTTCGCGTGGTCTCTTCCGCAAACACATAGTTCTGTCAGCTGTGAATACCGCGATCTCGAGCTTACTTATGAGATCGCATAGGGCATTTTCCAGGAGCATTGTTTTTCTTCTTCGCCATCACGATGCATTACGTAGCCTAGGTTTTATAAAGTACTCTATTTCGGGGGTTTCGACCATTTTAGCATTTTTGGATCTATGGAGCTCGGAATAATGCGATTCTTGAAGCAATTTTTACCATATGAATTGGGGTAAGTGTTCTCTACTCAGTTTTGGTTATATTTCGTGAACCTATCTTCGATTTTAAATTTTGGTTGATGAATTTCAAAGAGGAAATTGAGGGTTTTGGACTAAAGTTTTATAATGTGAATTTTTGAGATTAGAACATCGATTCAGAATCGGATTTGAGTGAAACTAGTATGGTTGGACTCGTAATTGAATGGGTTATTGGATTTTGTAAGTTTTGTCGGGTTCCGAGGTGTGGGACCGGGTGTGATTTTTAGCCGAGTTTAGGTTTTGATTAAAGATTTGACCATTATCGATTGGGTTTGTTTCCTTTAGCATTATTTGATGTATTTGAGTTGCTTTTGGCTAGTTTCGAGCCGTTCGGAGGATGATTTGAGCGGGATGTCGCTTCTATTGTATCGAATTGGCTTGTTGGAGGTAAGTGTCTTGCCTAACTTTATTGAGGAAATTTTCCCTACTATTTGACATTATTTGCTACATGCGGGGGGGGGGGGGGGGGGGGGANCAGGGTTCATCATGCTCGGGGGTAGATTATGCTATGAATTGTGCCTTGTAGAATTACGTGACCTTCTTGCTTCGTGTATTACTTGACTCATAGATACTAAGAATATATAATTTAATGTTAGAAACCAAGATTCAGTTTATTATAACTTGATCAAAATTTGACGGAAATTCTGAGAAAATATTGTTGTGTCTAATTCGGTCATCATTATGCTTATTCATTAATACATTACAACGGTCGATATTCTTGAGTTATTAGATTAAATACTCGTGTTGTAGATCATTCTTGAGATTTGTTGAAATACTTGAATAATAAGGTTCTTGAGAGTTTATTGAACTACTGTTGGCTTGAAAGTTGTGAATGGGGTTCGTTTGGAATATTCATTTAAACACTCTCCTTGACGTTATTTCTGCGTCTTACCTTATTTGACATTGATATACATATGCTTGGTAAGGAAAAGCGTAAAACACGAAGGGTGATGCCGTGTCATTATATATATATTATCATGTAAGGGAGAGTGTAAAGCACGAAGGGTGATGTCGTGCCATATCATTTGAAAGTAAAAACACGAAGGGTGATGTCGTGCCATGTTATGTGAGTGTAAAGCACGAAGGGTGATGACGTGTCGTGTTATGTGAGTGTAGAGCACGAAGGGTGATGCCATGCCATTTTATTTGAGAGTAAAAGCACGAAGGGTCATGTCGTGCCATTGCATGTATATTATCATGATTTTATGTTATTACGAGTTCATGGCACGAAGGGTGTTTCCGTGCAAGTGAGGACGAGGGAAATGCATTATGTCGTGATATCTTTTTCTTGTAGATATATTCGTGTCTTTATCTTGAGCTGTTATTGTCGTACTTATGGTTCTTATGTGACTTGTTGTTACTGTTCTGTCTTTGTTCTCTATCTCAATTGTTGTTGTGTTTCCCATGCCTTCTGATTGCTTAACTTGCAAATACCATGCCTACTCCCTACTGTTATAATTACATCCATGTGATATCTGTTTTGTTGCACATTAGTACAGGTCTTCTACCATGTTAGTCCCTATTTGTTAACTTCTAAACTCATGTGTCCCCTTTCTTATTTGTTATATCTATATCTAGGCCTCCACCATACTAGTTAGTTGATGTTTATACTCTTCTTTCCTAATTGTTGTCATTAATCCTATGCTTTCAGCCTAGTACTATTACTGTTGACCATGTGTATATCCTCGTTCATTGTTGCTGCTTGCGTATTTCCTACTTTGTCATTTCTGTTATCGGCATTTCTGACATCCGGTTGGTACTGTTATACGCATATTTGGTAAGGATAATATAAATGCATGAAGGGTGTTGCCGTGCAATTGATTTGATATCTGAGCACATTCCTCACGTTATGAAAGTTATGGAGTGACTATCGTGGTTATTGGTTTTCGTTCTAAGGAAAGGATTGGTCGAGACATTGGAAGCTGTTAAATTGAGATCTATTCTAGTAGCAGTTATTGCTTGCATATTTTTTCAGTGTATTCTTTTCTGTTATATCGTAATATAGTTCTATTGCTAGTTTACGGTGCATGTCTTATCAATGAGTATCTTTTAACTGAAAAGCCTCGCTACTACTTCGACGAGGTTAGACAAGATACTTACTGGGTACATGGGGTCGATTGTACTTGTAGTACACTTCTGCGCCTTGCGTGCAGATTTTGGAGTGGTGTTGCTGGTGATGTCGGGAGCTGACTCTGAAAATGTTCGTGCATTCCGGAATATAGCTGCCATTTGTCCTTGGTAGTTTTAGATTTTGCTAATCTGCTTATGTAACTTTCAAACAGATCGTGTATTTATTTGTACCTGCTTTGTAAATTTTAAATTCTTAGAAGCTCATGACTCGTACTACCCGTCCTTGGGTTAATATGTAAATTTTCAGATAATTCTTCACAGTTTCCTATAATTTTTTATTTGGGTTGTTTTGACTATTAGTTGGCTTACCTAGCGGGTCGAGTTAGGTGCCATCACGACTAGTGATTTTCGGGTCGTGACAAGTTGGTATCAGAGCTCTAGGTTCATAAGTTCTACAAGTCATGAGCAAGTGTCTAGTAGAGTCTTACGGATCGGTATGATGACGTCCATACCTATCTTCGTGAGGCTACAAGACATTTAGGGTACTTTCCATCTTTCTTTCCTTATCGTACAATATTGATTTAGCTTGAAGCGTAACTCTTTGAATTCCTTCCACGCATTCATATATGCATGTGAGCGCTCGGTATCAGTTGTGCATCGATGGCTTGTGTTCCATGGATGAGGTGCGAGATGTGATTTTATTGTGCGGATGATGGGCCAGTCTGGAGGACTTGAGGCTCGGTTTGACTGTGACTTGAGCACGGGGATTTCGGTCGTGTGAGCACGTGCTTTTGGACTTATAATTCCGTAGTGTCCGTATTAGTGGAATTTGTGTCTCAATGAGTGATTGGATGACTATATGATAAGTATGATGTGACTGGGGGAGGTGTTCGGATGGTCCGAAGGTGTTGAGAAGAGTTTGCTTGAGATGTTAAAGGACTGTTGGGTGCTTGATTTATGTCTTGATTTTTCTCTTACAAGATTCATACTTTCTATTATTTCTTTTTCTTATTTGCAAATTTCATTGCTAATTGCTTATTCTTTGATTGTTCTGATTCTAAAGTAGGTTAAAACTTAGATCTATCATGGGCAATTAAAAATGTTAGAAATATTGTGTGCTTTAAATTCCAAATATTTTGATGTTGATGGTTAGTTGCACAACACTTTCTAGTTGCTAAAGCTAGCTGCTGTATCTCTACTCTACCATGTTTTCTGAGTTGACTATCAGAACATGCATGGTTTTAAAAGCTTTTCAAGATTCAATGTGGGATCACAAAGTAAAACTGAAAGTTTTACGGCATGAGTATTTTATGTTCACTTTTAATTGTCTGGTCGTTGCTGCCTTTCCTAATTTTTATATTCATATGTCATGCAAATCAATATACCGAAATCATACCGATACTGTACTAAAATCGTACTGAACCAAACAAGAAATACCGAACCGTACCGAATTACTTTGGTACGGTGTTTAGTATATACAATTGATAAACTGAATACCTAAGTACCGAATCGTAATTCTTAAATACCGAAATACCGAATGCCCACTCCTACGACGAATACTTACTAAATATCCATCAAACTTTCACTTTGACTACATTTCGCAAGCTCTACCTCTTAATTAATTTTAGCTCTTAGCTTAACTATTTTCACTTCTTGTATCCATGTTTTGCAAAGAAAGGTTCGACCAAATGGGTAGTTAAGAGTGAAAAGGTGCTAATAGGAAAAATTAGAGCAAATATTTTTTGGTTGAAAGGTTAAGACACTATGCTATCTATTAAATGTATGAACTACAATATTTTGTATGAACTACAATTTTTACCACTTGGAACAAGCAACTGTAGCTATAGCTCGTACTTCCATATAGGGGTGTGCAAACCGAACCGGAAAGCCGCACCAAATCAAAAATTCAAACCAAATCGATTAAAAAACCCGACTAGGTTTGGTATCGAGTAAAAAAATCTGAACCAAACCGACATATAAATATATAATTTTTATATATATCTTTAAGACTTTATATTGAATTTTCTTTAAAAAATATAAAAATATTTGAGATCCTCTCATGTGTTAACCTAGAAAGCATACATTAGCGAAAATTATTGTTAGACGACTAAGAAAATAACTATCATGTATTACAAAAAAAATTCTCCCAACATAAACGAGAAGAAAAACAAACACTATAAGGGCTCGTTTGGTACGAGGTATAATTAATCGCGGGATTAAATGTGAAATGAGTTTATCCCATGTTTGTTTAGAATAAAATCACGGTATAACTAATCGAAATTGTAGTATTTTTTTTATTCCCGTGGGAAGGTGAGATAACCAGTCCCAAGATAAACAATCATGGGATAACTTATTTCCAACGACCCCTAAAGATTCCTCATCCTAGTTGCAATCTACAAAAATGATATACAAGTCGGATTGTGATTATAGGTCGCAGTAGCTAATAGCGATTATAATTGCATTCCACAAATGCGATTTATAAGTGGCATTCAGTAAATGCAATTTATAAGTCGGATATTTGAATTAACTCGCAGTCACCGTTTGCGATTTATGCTTCCACCTAATAAGTAGTCATATGCACTACTCATCAGTAAAACATTCTTGAGTACACTTATTCGATCTTGGGGCACGGAGAAGACCTTCGTTTAAGTGTTGAGATGGATAAAATAACCTCATTCTTGATCATAGGTCTCGAGTTTGATTAATGGGAATGAGAGCACTTGTACTCTTAATTGGTCTTACGTAGTAGCGGAAATCTAAATTAGTTGGGATCCCAATACGGATATTGACGTCGTGTGACCCAAAAAAAAAAATATAGACAAAGAAACATTACATGATCAAGATTTTCAATTTTTGAGAAGTGTTAAGTTGATCTCTATATCTTCTATTCGATCATGGGACTTCTTTTTGGACACTACAGCCCATTAAAATTTGGGTTTTCTTTCCAGCTTTTGTTTGTTTTTTAGGCCCATTTTCCATATTGCTCGATTTGTACGTGTTATCCTTAAACCGATAATATGCTAATCTTTTTTGTATCGTTTCAATTTTATCGAAATTCTATTGTCTGTTTGCATTTAATAGTTGGTGAAAAGACCGGTCATAAATTTTTGGAGTCTATTACTCAAATGGTCACTCAACTATCCGAAATTATCTACCAAAATCATCTTTCTTTCGCTTGTAACAACAAAGTCACTTAATTATGTCAATCGCACTCGGAAAATCACTCAACTAGATTTCTCAAAATTTTGATAGACAAATACTTATTTTACCCTCTAAATATCAACTTTTATCTTCTTTTTATTCTCAATCGCACTCAAATGTTTTTTATTTCCTAAAAACATAGGTATATGGCGATTAAAAGTTTGATAAATCTAATTGAATGACCTTCTGAGTGTTATATGCATAGTTAAGTGACTTTGCTGTTACAAACGAAAGAAAGATGACTTTGGTACATAATACCGGAAAGTTGAGTGACCATCTGAGTAATAGACTCTAAATTTTTGTTGTTAGTGATAAATTCATTTTTAGAAACGCTATACAAATGAAAAAAATAACTAATACGATTAGTGAAGATGAATTATCTCACGTTCTCGAGGAAAAACAAATGTTGAAACACATGGCATGCACGTAAGCTCGACCAGATTCAGGGACGGATTCAGAATTTTTATTAAATGGTATCAAAATATAAATAATTAGATACATCAAAAAGTCAAGGGGAGTTTACGTATATAATAAATATACACAATATAAAAAAAATTATCTAGTAAAATAGTGTAATTTTCCGGCGAAGGGCCCCTTGCTTCAATGTGGCTCCGCCACTGGGGCGGAGCCAATATTCATGTTTCGGGTTCGGCCAATTCAGTAACTTTGATGGAAACCGTGTATTTGTATTAAAAAATCCTTACTCGCGAGGTAAGAAAATTATATTATATTGTTTCACAATTATTGATGGTTCTGTGACAGAGTGTCCTATCAAATTATTTATACTATATTTTTAACGGATAAGAAACAAAAGAGCTCTAATCCTCAGTACTATCAACTTATTTGAATAATTCCTTATCTTGTTAGTTTCGTCCTATATGACAAATTGTCATATCAAAAGTGTTCTACTCTATACAAGGGGTCGTTTGGTTTGAATACGGCTTATGCCGGATATGTTATGCTGATTAAGTTATGTTAGGATTAGTTACGCTGGATTAATTATCATGATATTATTTTTTATTTATTGTTTAATATGTTGTCTTAAAAATTATAACTGCATAATTTTTAAGAAGAATTTATAAGTTATCCCGCACTAATTACTCCACCCTCTACATGGTATAAGTTATCCCGGTACTAATTTTAATCCCGTGATAATTTATACTAAGTTTGCTAACCAAATAAAATATTAAGGTGATATTAAACTTTTATACCAATACTATACCTTATTATACCTCATACCAAACGACCCCTAATATTTTTCTTTAACTTGATCACAGTACACTCATTACAAGTTTTTTATATAAGTAAGAAGTTTCCTTATAAAGAATATAATTTTTTGAACCGTGATAAAGAATTGGATACTTATCGCCTGGCTGGCACTTACTTAGAGTTTTCCCCCTTTAATTCTTTTGAGTTTCATTTTGCGACCGTACTCCCAAGGCGAGATACTTAATGCGTTAGCTACAGTATTACACGGGTATTCATCTTTTACTCAGAACTTCTAATATTCATTTTTTACTGCTACGATTACTGGGGTATCTAATCCAATCAACTCTTCAAAAATGTATTGTATTACCTTCATTGATAATAGTTAAAAGATTTGGAGCGTATGTTATTCTTGCAACTTTTGTGGATACTGATGTACGAACATCAGACACTGAATATCTCACTTTGGTTGAACGGATTGACGGTTGACATGCGTTTAAAACTATTTACAAAACGTGTAAACTAAAAAGTATATTTACAAGGAGCGACAAACGACCAAAATGGAAAGAGAGGGAGTTTAGAATTTTGTTTGGATGGTTGTTATCTATTGTATTGTATTGTATCGTATTATTACTTTAAATACGATGTTTGTTTTGGTTGTTACTTAAATTTTATTGTATCGATCGTTAAATCCGTCGTTACGTCGGCGAAATGTGTCACTTTGTGTAACGACCGATTGAGCGTGATTGCGGCGTTATCTTGTCTTTGTCTCTCCTCTCACCCTTCATTATTATTAAATAATTTTATTTTATCATTTATTATATATATATATATATATATATACCCCGTATCATATTTTTTTAAATTATATTACAAGTTTATTCTTCATATTTCTGGTGTGTGATATCATGAAACAACAACAAACAATACAATCTATCCAAATATTGTATTCATCAAACGTTACAGTACAATACAATACGATACATTATGAAATGATGTGTAACAACCATCCAAACAAGCTGTAAGAATTAAATAGTAAAAGTTTTGGTGAAATAAAAATGCTCATTAGCTTAAAAATTATAAAAGTTAGGATGACCAGCTTTATAACCTTTGGTTGATTTTGATTTATAAACGTTTTTAATTTTTAAAAAATGCATAGATAAGTCAAAAAGTATTTATAAACTGATCAAACCTCCTTATATATTTACCCAAACAGTAAATATATCTATATAGATTATGAACCTTTTTCATTATACTAAGACTTTTGGCATCTTATATATAAAATATATAAAAAGGATAAGAAATTACCAGCAACTAAGCACGCCATATGAACAATCTATTTTTAATTCTATCTTTACCAACAGCTTCTGTTTTGTCCATATTAGAAAAAACCCTCCATCTTTTTAGAAAATAATAATGAGCGAATTTAACATATTTATATGTTCACGGGTTCGAGCCATAGAAGCCGAAGACGGTTGCACATGATGGGTTGGGGGTCACCCGTATACTTGCAAATATTTTCAAAAAAATAATCAGATATTAACATAGACCATCGTACCAATCTTTATGAGCAGTGATAAATTTATATTGCATGTTATAATTCCCCCACAACTGCCGAATCATGGATCCGCCTCCGGAAACAGCCACTGATGCTTGCATTAGAATGACTGTCCCTATTACATCCCTTATAGTACGGCCCTTCCCCAAACTATGTGTGGATGCAAAATGTCTTATGCACCAGACTGTCTTTTGTGCCTTTTTATATAGTATGAAATACCAGTGTTGAAACTTGAGACATAACATCCAAAAGTGGTTCATAAGAAGAAGCAAAATCTTGGAACATTGTTGAAATAGTCATGTATTCTCTATTTGGATATGCTTTTAGTATGCCCCAATTTTGAATTGTTTCCAAGAAAATGGATTAGATTTGGTATCTATCCAATTGAGGACTTCTTGTAATTCTATATGCTCCAAACTTTGTAAGTAGATAGATGTCACTTTTCTTGGTTATAAGTCCAAGTTCACTAAGTGCAAAATGTTAGGTTCCAATTCGGTAAAATCCCACAAGTGGAGTCTGGGAAGGTAGAGTGTACGTAGACCTTATCTTTACCCCAAGGGATAGAGAGGTTGTTTCCGATGAACCTTCGGTTCACGAAAAATCGTTACTAACCTCAAGATTGTTACAATCGATATAGATCTCATTACAAAAAAAAACCGACGATTGTAAAAATACATGAACTTAATCGCTTTCAGCGCCAACTTAACCACTTAAATCGCTTTCAGCGTCAACTTTGGTTAACCTATGTCAACCAACTCCAACAGAAGATCAAGTCATCTATATCCAATCAAATTTCTCTATAACATCTTGTTTATTTCGACATTTTTTCGCTACTATTGTGAAATGTTGTTACACAACACATAAATTATACATAACATGAAAAATGGTCCCAATAAGAGCTTGACCGTTATAGTGAAATGTTGTTATAGAGACTGTTATAGAAAGGTCGGACAGTATATGATTTGTGAATTAAGATGATGGAAATTTATGCCAAAGATCCAAATGACCATGTATAAAATTTGCCAAAAAAATGTTACTATGATCACCTTTAAGAACCTCTAACTACACCGAGTATAACTGCCCAAGCAAGTCATAGAGTAAAACTATGAACCAAGAAAATGGCTAAATTTGCAAATCCAAAAAAGGTGCCCCAATGAAATGCAAATTTTGCTAAAAACTAACTTCTTTTGGATAACCTCTGAATTCTATGAAACTTTCTATACAAAAGCTGTATGACTAACTATGGAGTAATGACTTCAGTAGAGGTTTGATGTACCGGCGATTTAGGTGGTAGCTGCACCGCGGCGCTAGCTGCGGAAAGGCCTCGAAGCATTTTAATAACTTCAGTTGGATCATCAAGATAGTACTTCGCCATACTCGGCTTCTGCCCGACAGTGCAAGCAAAGACTTCTGCTTTATCAGGCAGAGAATTATTGGCTAAAGAACTTGCAATGCTCTCGAACATGTCCTCGTCCGATCTGTCATCGCCTACGCACAACACGAAGTCGGGTGACTTCCCTCTGCTTTGCATTGATGCCAAAAGATTCTCAAAAACTAGACCTTTGCTTACATCCTGCAATACATAATATACGTATACATGATCAGCAACATCTGAAATAATATAGTTTGAAATACCATTAGGTTTAGGCGTCCGTTTTTTTTACGTACCTGTGGTTTCACCTCAACAATGTGTTGACCTCTTTTAACAACCACTGGCTCATTAGCAAGTACACTCTCGAGGTGATCGAGGAGCTCTTTCGCTTGCCAAGAGCCAAAGTCGGGGCCAGCGTGTTGATGATGCCACACGAGGGCGCTTTCCTTCTGCTCTATCGACGAACCATCTGTTGCTTCCGTGTAGCGCTCCATAATAGGCAACACTATTTTTTTCCAGTCAAGGTCTGCAGCTACCGGACGAGATTCCCACTCGGAATCCTTACTCCACCTTAATGAAATACAAAGCAATTGAAACACGACTATTAGCAGATAACGATAAAAAACTCTAATCTTGAAATAGAATGAAGTGTTGGTGCAATTGTTACCTAGTGAAATATCCATGTTCTGCTGATAGGCCGAGTCTCGGACACGGAGAGAACCACTTGCTAAGTGTATCCTTTCCTCTGCCACTCACGATAAAAACTACGTTCTTTGGATCACTGCATAAACCATTCAGAATTGAGATGTCATCTTCACTCGGGGTTTTGTCCACACTCTCCTCCGACAGCATAGTACCGTCATAATCGAGCAAGATAAGCCTGTTGTTTGTCCTGTTATAAGCAGAGACAATGTGCTCTACCGATAGCTTCCTGAAGTTAGGCCCGAGTGCGACAACCCTGAATCCAAGACCAAGGCCGATACCCCAACATCTCTTGTGATAATGCTCTGAACAAGCTCTCTTGAGGTCCTGATCGAAACTCCTCGCCCAATACGCAACATCATGAGAAGAAACATACTTGTAATGCTTCTCGTGGCGCAATTCTTTCTCCGAATCATTCATTGTGGCTGCCGAAAACATAGCATTCGATACACTTTCAATGTCCCACGGATTAACCCTTATCGCCCCACTAAGAGACGGGGAACAACCGATGAATTCAGAAACAATAATCACACTCTTTCGTGACGCTGCAGAACTATCTATCCCCAACGCTTTATCCAAATTATCGCTACTCTGCCTAGAAACCGTATACTCATAAGGCACCAAATTCATCCCATCTCTAACAGCATTAACAACAACACATTCAGAAATGGCGTAATGTGCAATCTTGTCCTGCGTCGAAACTGGACCATTAACACAAACAATCGGCTCATACCCCGGTTTCCCGTATTTCTTATTAATTTCACTAGCAATCCTCTTAACCTCATCTTCAACCTCTTGAATATCACTCCCTCTACTTCTCGGAGGATTCGTAATCTGAACCAAAACCACTTTCCCCCTCAACCGAGGCGTTTGATCCAAAAGATGTCCGATCGCTAAAAACTTCAAACCAATCCCTTTAAACATATCCATATCATCAACCCCTAACATCAAAATTTTCCCCTCATACTTCTCTTTCAATTCCTTCGCCTTTTTCCCCGTATCCGGCAACGACATAACATTTTGTATCTGTCCCATATGAATACCAACCGGAAGTATTTTAATCGTTACCGTTCTACCGAAATATTCAATACCAATATAACCCCTTTTGGATTGATAATCCAAACCCAACATCCTACTACAACATGACAAAAAATGTCTAGCATAATCAAAAGTCTGAAATCCAATAAGATCACAATTCAACAAAGCTCTTAATATCTCATCTCTAACAGGCAATGTTCTATATATTTCAGATGATGGAAATGGACTATGTAGGAAAAATCCAACTTTAATTCTATTATATTTTTTCCTTAACATAGTTGGTAATATCATAAGATGATAATCTTGAATCCAAACATAATCTTCATCTGGATTAATTACCTCATAAACTTTATCAGCAAAAATTTTGTTTGCTGATACATAAGCCAACCAACAATTTCTATCAAATCTCACACCTTGACTTGATGTTATAGGCAACATATAATGAAATAAAGGCCATAAATAATGTTTACAAAAACCATGATAAAACTTATTAATTAATTCTAATGATAAAAAAGTTGGTACACACCTAAATTTATCCCATAAAAATTGTGCCACTTCATCTTGATCAACAACTTCAACTTCAGCTTTCAAACAACCAACATAAATTATCTCCAAATCTTGTGAGAGAAAAACATCTTTTATCTGCAAAATTAATGTATCTAAAGCAAATTTATCCCATTCAAAACACCATTTATTTTCATTTTTATAAGCTTTTATTGGTAAATGATTTGCTACAATAATTCTTCTCTCATTTTTCTTCACTTCTTTATTTTCTTCTTCAAAATCTGATATAATTCCTGGAACATTCATTATTTTTGGAATTCTTGCTTTATCAATAACAGAATAATCATCAAGATTTAGCAAATTTAAACAAGATCTTGACAACATAATTCCAAAAAAAAAAAAAAAAAAATTTAAAATTTTGGGTATGAAAGATTTAAAGAGTTTAAGATAAAGTTAAGAACTTTATACCATAAAAAACCAAGAATTCTTGAATTTCAAATGGAGAAAGAAAAAAGGTGAAAAGGGTGTTATGAAATATGATTATTTAGTGTGTGTGTGTGTGTGTTTTTTTTGGGTTTTACCGATGGGTGTTACAAATGAAAAGTGTGTAGTTAATGAAAAAACAAGAAGTATATAAGACTTTCATGAAGATACAAATATGGAAAGATAATTAAAACTTAAAAGAGTTATATATATGTATATATATATATTAAGTGTGTGTGTGTGTGTTTTTTTTCTACACAAGGAAGGTGGTAGTGATGAGGATAAGAACGAAAGGGAACAAGACCGACTTTACACCAATATGGGTACTACGTAAATGGGTTTTAGAAGGTTTGAGATTTTGTGGGGGGGTGGGGGGAAGGGTGGTGGGGTAGGTGGGTGTATTTATAGAAGGCTAAGATTTGACTATATATATATTTGGATGGTCAAGATTTGACTAGATTATATATATTTTTCTTCATATATATCTTGAATGAGATCTTTTCCTTTTCTCCTCTTCTTAATCTATTTTGTAGTTGTAACGTTTCTCTTTCTATAAAATCTTTGTATTTCTCTCTCTATATCTAATGTTGTGACTTGTGTGTATATTGTATAATATGTTAAGAGTCAGTATTTATGTAAATATTTATTACAGCTTGTTTGGACGCGTATCGTATAATTACATTAAATATAATAGATTTTTTTATTGTTACTTAAATTTTATTATATCATATAGTTAAATTCGTCGTTATTTAATGACGAAATGTGTCGCTTTATGTAACGATTAATTTGGTGTGGTTCGTCGTTATCTTGTTTTCTTTTCTCATCTTACCCTTTACTATTATTAAATAATTTTCTTTTTCTTTTTATATAATAAATTTATCTCATATCATAATTTTTTTAATAATATTGTAAATTTATTTTTCATATTACTGATGTATGATATTATGAAATAACGGATAAATAATCTATCCAAACATTATATTTATCAAGCTGTTGGGTAGGAGGGCTAATTTATTACGATTATTAGGTCACGTGTAATTTAACGTGGTCTTTTTTGACACGAAATATTGGTAGTGATGCTTATTGATTCAAATACTATTCCCTCTGTCCAAATTATATAAAGGGGTTTGTATATCAAAATTATTTATAGACCATAGTATTTTATATTTTTTAAAATATTTTAAATTATTAATTCTGGTGACTTATGGTACTTTTATGTAGTATCTCAAAAAATTAAAAGATTTTATGTCTAAATTCAAGATCGATATTAATAAGTTTAAATCTTAAAAAGTAAAATATGTCATATAAATAGTACAGAAGGCGTAAGATTCTTCTTTCTTGGGAATATATTGTTATTCCAAACCTATAATATACTTCTTGGAAAATTACATCTAATTTGTGGTCTTTTCCACTTTTTGATTTAATTTTAGTTTGGACAAAACCAACATCATTTTCAATATTTGACAAAATAAGGAGGAAAAATTATAAAGACGAGAAAATAATTTGTTTTAAAAAAATTATAATGGTGATACACGATCATAATGTTTGAGTAAGTTGTTAGAGGAAAGTAAATATATTGCAATCTTATTACAAATCTAGTTTTATAAAGTTATGTAATGACTAAAGAAGACAATTTTGTTGCTTTGTTGTATCTGATCTGTCTGTTTTGACTGTCAATTTTTCAAAATATAATGTTATGATTGGGCGCCAATATTATCTTTAATTTAATTTAAAATTTTTAAAATAAATTTTGAATTTCAAATTACGAATAAAGATAATGTTGGCTCGCAATAATAAGAGATTAGGGAAATAAAGATATGTAATGATAACAAAACTTAACTTAGAAAATTATGTAGCTACCAAATAACAATTGGTTGCTTTGTTGTATCGGATCTGTCTGTTTTGACGGTATCTTTTCAAAATATAATATTATGATTTCGCGCTGACATTATTTTTTTTTTTTTAAGTTTAAAGAGCAAATTTTGAATTTCAAATTATGAATAAAGATAATATTGTCGCGCAACCATAATATGTTTGAGTAAGTTGTTAGAGATTAGAGAAATAAAGTCATGTAATGACTAAAAAAACTTAACTTAGACAATTATGTAGCTACCAATAATAATTGGTTGCTTTGTTGTATCTGATCTGTCTGTGTTGACTGTATCTTTTCCAAAATATAATATTATGATTGCGCGCAAACATTATCTTTATTTTTTTTAAAGTTAATGAGCAAATTTTGAATTTCAAATTATGAATAAAGATAATATTGCCGCGCAATCATAATATGTTTGAGTAAGTTATTAGAGATTACGGAAATAAAGTCATTTAATGACTAAAAAAACTTAACTTAGACAATTATGTAGCTACCAATAACAATTGGTTGCTTTATTGTATCCGACCTGTTTGGTATGACCGTATATTTTTCAAAATATAATATTGTGATTGCGCGCCAACATTGTGTTTATTTTATATATAAAAAATCGAATTTCAAATTATGAATAAAGATAATGCTGGCTCGCAATCATAATATTTTGAGTAAGTTGTTAGAGATTAGGGAAATGAAGTCATGTAATGACTAAAAAAACATAACTTAGACAATTATGTAGACCAATAACAATTGGTTGCTTTGTTGTATCCGACCTGTCTGTTTTGACCGTATATTATTAAAATATGATGTTAAGATTGCGCTAACGTTACCTTCATTTTTTAAAAGTTTAAAAAACAAATTTCAAATTTCAAATTATGAATAAAGATAATATTGGCGCACAATCATAATATGTTTGAGTAAGTTGTTAGAGATTAAGGAAAAATATATATTATGTGATCTTACTTATAGATATCATTTTGTAAAGTTATATAATGACTAAAAAAAATAGATTAGCAAAATATATATGTAGCTAAAAAAAATGTTTGGTTGTGTTTCCTTCAATAGTTTAAAAAATAAATTTTGAATTTCAAAAGTTTACAAAAACCACCCCACGAATTGGAATTCGAGAGAAATTTAATTGATCTCATCGAATTTTTTTCTTCTTCTTAAATATAATTACAAAAGAATTTACGTAATTACAACATTTGGCTGATCATATACAGTTAAAATAATTACATATTTATGACTTAAAATAATTATAAAAAGGTGATCTAATGTATGTATAGGTTCATTTTCCTTGACCTGTGTACCTTTTCTTCTTATTTTCAACCAAATATTCATTGAGATGTATAAGATATATGACTGGTCTCTTATCCATTCGGCATTCTATGCTAAGGAAAATAATATTTTTTTGTTTCACGTTTTTGTTTGTTTATATGGATAAAACAAACAAAATTTTGACAAGAGAAGAAAAATGATAATGATGATTGTGATCACCCAAGATGTCATTTTATGAAATTAGACCTAATTTCAGGCTTATTAGTCATAAAAAGATTAATCTTAAATACTTCGATTTGTGTGCGCAGTCCGACGTGAAACCGGAAAACTTTTATGTGAAAAGTGAGAAATAGTAATTTTTAGAGTTAAAAATTGATTATAGTTGACTATTTGAGCAAACGGACCTGGATTGGTGTTCCGACGATCCTGAGAGGTCCGTAGTAAAATATGGGACTCTGGCATATGCCCGGAAATGAATTCTGAGGTCCCAAGCCTTAGAAATCAAATTTTGAAAGAAATTATTTTGCTAAATTATTTAAGAAATAAAGAAAAGAATTAATGTTTTAAACCATTGGTATCGGGCCCGTATTTTGGTTTCGGAGCCCGGTACAGATTTGTTATAATATTTAAATGCTAATTGTGAAATTGGGTGAAAACAGAGTTGTAACGACACAACCGGCCGTTCCGTAGAATCTGCACTATATTTACTATTTTTGGCTTGTCATAGGTTGGTTATACTGTTTATGATGTGTTAGAGTTGGTGGGCTCGGATTCAGAATGGTTGTAGTGAGAATTGAGACACTTAGTCTCTAAAAATAGCTTTATAGTTGGAAAAGTCAACTAGGAGTTGACTTATTGGTAAACGATCTCGGAATGCGAATTTTATGGCGCGGATAGCTTCGTAAGGTGATTTGGGACTTAGGAGTGAGTTCAGAATATTTTTGTGATGTCCTGTGTAGAATTAGGCTTGAATTGGTGAAAGTTAGTTTTTGGTGATTTCCGGTCGGGAGTGGAAAACAGGCTATCGGGGTCGAAATGGAATTCTAGAAGTTGGAACAGGTTCGTAATGTTATTTTGGATATGTCTGCAAAATTTCAGGTCAATCGAGGTGTTTTGGATAGTTTCGACATCATTGGTGGAATTTAGAAATTTCAAAGTTCATAGGCGATGTGATTTTGGTGTTTTGATGTTATTTTGGGTGTTCCGAGAGTGCAAATAAGTTTGAATTATCATATATGATGTGCTGGTATATTTGGTTGGGGTCCCGAGAGGCTCGGGATGGATTCAGATGGTTAACGGGAATTTTGGAGTTGGAAAAATGCAGCTTTCAGCTGCTGGTGTGATTTTACTGGTGCAACCGCACCTGCAGATGTTTGATCGCAGGTACGGGCCCGCAGGAGCGGAAAAAGGCTCTGCAGGTGCGAGATTTGGCCAGCCCAGGGGAAGGTCGCAAATGCAGACACTTGACCCCACCTGCGTGGTCGCAGGTGCAGAAGTGGAGCCGCAGGTGCAGAATTGCCCGGTTTAATGAAAAACCGTAGGTGCGGTCCACCTGAGCGCAGGTGCGGACCGCAGGTGCGAAAAGTCTGGGCAGAAAAGTATAAAAAGGGAACTTAACGATTGTTAACCCTCTTTTCACCATTGTTGTGCGGGTTCCGAGCTTTTTGAGGATTTTTGGAAGGGAAAACGTTTGTTCTTCATTGAGGTAAGATTTTTGGAATTATTAACTCGATTATGTGTGATTAAAAACCTTGTTAACAGTGTTTAATTAAGAATAATCAGTGAAAAAAGGGAACAACTAGGGCTTGAATTTAAGAGACCTTTTAGAGGTGATTTGAGGGGTCATTTGAACTCCGATTTCAGAGTTCTTTATATGTACGAACATGTGAGATGATGAGAATCGTTTTGGTATAAAGTTTGTCGAGTTCTGAGACGCGGTCCCGGGGGTCGGGTTTTGGCTAATTTCGGTTTTTGTGCTTAAAATTGATATCTTTCGATTGAGTATCATCCCCTTAGCATAATTTGATGTGAAAAATCTTATCTTTATAGATTTGGAGCAATTGGAAGTTGATTCGAGGGGCAAGCGTGTTGTAGAGTAGCTTTCGGGCTAGTTTGAGGTAAGTAATGTCTTTAAATCCTGTCCCGAGGGTATGAAACCCCGGACTTTACATCCTTTCACGGTTTTGGAGTGACGCACACACTGGATGACGAGTGATTGGGAGACATGAATGATTGTGAGGTGCTGAGTGAATGTTACTGAGGGATGGTGAGGTGCTGAGTGATTGATTTATGAGTGATGAGTTGGACCGAGGGGCAGATTCATAATGGTATTTTTCTGAGTTTTGATTATGATTCATTTCATCTTTTATATTGATATTTTGGGAATTTTACTGAGAAATACTGGAAATTATACTTGTTCAAAGGTTTTTTCTTCGGAAATTGGTTTTCAACTTGTGTATTAGATGTATACTTTATATAGGCTCGGTATTTATCTATTTGTGGATTGGTGTTCTGTGCTGTGTGTTTCTTATCTTCAGACTTGATTTATTTTCATTACTACTTAGTTGGCGTACTCATCATTACTCCCTGCACCTATGTGTGCAGATCCAGGTACTGGTTCTGAGCAGTAGTCACTTGCGTCCGTTTGACATCAGCTTTGGGATTTCGAGGTAGAATTAGGTTTGAATTGGCGAAAGTTAATTTTTGGTGTTTTCCGATCGGCAGTGGAATATAGGCTATCGGGGTCGGAATTGAATTCCGAAAGTTGGAACAGGTTCGTAATGTTATTTTGGATATGTCTGCAAAATTTCAGGTCAATCAGAGGTGTTTTGGATAGTTTCGACATAGTTGGTGGAATTTAGAAATTTCAAAGTTCATAGGCTTGGATTTGATGTGATTTTGGTGTTTTGATGTTATTGGGTGTTCCTAGAGTGCAACTAAGTTTGAATGATCATATATGATGTGCTGGTATATTTGGTTGGGATCCTGAGGGGCTCGGGATGGATTCAGATGGTTAACTAGAATTTAGGAGTTGGAAAAATGCAGCTTTCAGCTGCTGGTGTGACTTTACTGGTGCAACCGCACCTGCGGATGTTTGATCGCAGGTACAGAATTGCCCGGTTTAATGAAAAACCACAGGTGCAGTCCACCTGAGCGCAGGTGCGGACCGCAGGTGCGAAAAGTCTGGGCAGAAAAGTATAAAAAGGGGACTTAACGATTGTTAACCCTCTTTTCACCATTGTTGTGCGGGTTCCGAGCTTTTTTGAGGACTTTTGGAAGGAAAAAAGTTTGTTCTTCATTGAGGTAAGATTTTGGACTTATTAACTCGATTATGTGTGATTAAAGACCTTGTTAACAGTGTTTAATTAAGAAAAATCAGTGAAAAAGGGAGAAACATGGGCTTGAGTTTAAGAGACCTCTTAGAGGTGATTTGAGGGGTCATTTGGACTCCGATTTCAGAATTCTTTATATGTACGGACTCGTGAGATAATGAGGATCGTTTTGGAATAAAGTTTTTCGAGTTCCGAGATGCGGGCCAGGGGGTCGGGTTTTGGCTAAATTTCGAATTTTGTGCTTAAAATTGATATCTTTCGATTGAATATCATCCCCTTAGAATAATTTGATGTGAAAAATCTGATCTTTATAGAGTTGGATCAATTTAAAGTTGATTCGAGGGGCAAGCGTGTTGCGGAGTAGCTTTTCGGGCTAGTTTGAGGTAAGTAATGTCTTTAAATCCTGTCCTGAGGGTATGAAACCCCGGACTTTACATCCTTTCACAGTTTTGGAGTGACGCACACAATGGATGACGAGTGTGGGGCGTGCACGATCCTTTTTAGGCAACTATTGAGTTGCAAAACCGCTTTTAAAGCATATGTTTTATAGTATTACTATGATTTGATATAATTGGGTTGTAAACCATGTTTGGGGCCTAGTGTCGAACTGTGTAACCCCTTTGGGGGCTATTTTCCTGATATTCCTCACTTAGAAAATTATGACTTTACACTCAGTCATTCTTGAGAAATTGTTTTGACACTCTGAGTTTACTGATATTACTTCTTGAAATGAAATACTGTTTTGGGTTGAGAACCCCGTTTATTATCGCCCGAGTGGCAAGTTGAGAGTGTCTGACTGAGTGAGTCCGAGAGCCTATATTGTGAGGATATTTATGATATGAGAGAGGTTGAGTGCCTAAGAGATGATTTATGCCATGATTTGTCTTGTTTATAACGCTTGGGCTGTAGGAGCCACCCCCCCCCCCCCCCGAAGTCTGTACACCCCCCCAGTGAGCCCAGGTACCTACTGAGTGCGGGTGCCGAGTGACGAGTGATTAGGAGGCATGAATGACTGTGAGGTGCTGAGTGAATGTTACTAAGGGATGGTGAGGTGCTGAGTGATTGATTTATGAGTGATGATTTGGCCCGAGGGGCGGATTTGTAATGGTATTTTTCTGAGTTTTGATTATGATTCATTTCATCTTTTATATTGATATTTTGGGAAATTTACTGAGAAATACTGAAAATTATACTTGTTCAAAGGTTTTTTCTTCGAAAATTGGATTCCAACTTATGTATTAGATGTATACTTTATATTGGCTCGGTATTTATCTATTTGTGGATTATTGTTCTGTGCTGTGTGTTTCTTATCTTCAAACTTGATTTATTTTCATTACTACTTAGTTGGCGTACTCATCATTACTCCCTGCACCTATGTGTGCAGATCCAGGTACTGGTTCTGAGCAGTAGTCATTTGCGTCCGTTCGACATCAGCTTTGGGATTTCGAGGTAGCTGTCCAGCGTCCACAGCTTCTCCATTTCTCTTCCTTCATTAGTATTTAGTATTTTGTTCTGAGATAGTGTATTATGACATTAGCAGTATTATCCTTATTCTTAGATGCTCGTGATCAGTTGACTCCAGTTCTGGGGGATTAGTTTAGATTGTCAGATTTGATTATACTTGCTTGAATATTATTAATGATTTTGAGAATTTTTGTTAAAAGAAATTTGTAGTTATGTGATGGTTGGCTAGCCTGGTTCCACGATAGGCGCCATCACGACCTGTTAGGATTTGGGTTCGTGACAAGTTGGTATCAGATCTCTAGGTTACATAGGACTCAACGGTCATGAGCATGTTTAGTAGAGTATTGCGGATCGGTGCGGAGACGTTTGTACTTACCTTCGAGAGGCTACATAACTCTTAGGAAAAATCTCATTTTCTTGAACTCTTTTGTGCCATTCTATTGATTCTTGAAATCTAAACTCCTGTTGTTTCATTCTCTCACAGATGGTGAGGACACGTGTTACGGATCAGGGTGACCAAACACCAGCCGGACCCACGAGAGGTCGAGGCCGTGGTAGAGGTAGGGGACCAGCCCGTGCATCAGCCGGGACAGTACCAGAGGATCCCTCTATCATTCAGGATCAGGTTCCCGCCGAGGGTGCTCCAGCGGGACAGGCTCAGGCACCGACAATGTCTATTGTCATTCCGGGTCTTCAAGAGACCCTGGCTCAGATATTGACAGTGTATATCAGTTTGGCTCAGGCAGTTGCTATGTCTACTACTGCCGCTACAGCTCAGGTCGGGGGAGGCACTCCGACTCCAGCTGCCCGGACACTTGAGCAGGTCGTACAGGGTATTCAGGCTCAGGGGGTAGTCCCAGCCCAGCCGGTTGCCCCAGTTCAGGACTATATAGTCCCAGCTATGCCCGAGGAAGAGCAGCGTAGGCTGGAAGGTTCAGTAGGCTTCAACCTTCGACTTTCAGCGGCACAGAGGGTGAGGATGCCCAAGGTTTTCTAGATAAGTGCTAGAGGATACTCCGTACTGCTGGTATTCTGGAGACCACTGGGGTCTCATTTGCTACATTTCAGTTCGCCGGTGATGCCTTCACCTGGTGGGAGGCATTTGAGAGGCGTAGGCCGGTTGGTTCAGCACCCCTCACCTAGCAGCAGTTCTCCACGATCTTTTTGGAGAAGTATGTTCCTCAATCCCACAGAGAGAAGCAGCGCAGGCAGTTTGAGCAGCTGCGCCAGGGAGAGTTGTCAGTCACACAGTATGAGATGCGATTTTCTGAGTTGATTAGACATGCTTCTGAGTTAGTCCCTACTTATAGGGAGAGGATCAGGAGGTTTGTAGATGGTCTCACGTATCAACTTCGGATCTTGATGACTAGGGAGAGGGTGTCAGGTGCTACATTTGAGCATGTTGTTGACATTGCTCGGGATATTGAGTCGGTTCGCAAGCAGGAACGTGAGGAGAGGGAGGCCAAGAGGCCTTGGAGATCAGGTAGTTTCAGCGGAGGCCCTTCCAAAGGGCAGTCTCAACATAGAAGAGGTCGTCCATTTAGACCTCCTCAGTCATCTCGCCCAGCTTATAGTGGCGCATCTTCGGGGCAGGTTCCCCGCAGCTCTTATCGAGGACGTTCATCTTTTAGTGCCCTTCCAGCTCAGAGCTCCTCCAAAGCATCATCATTTCAGGGTTCTTCTATGCATGTTTCATCAGGTGGTTACCATGGTGGTATGGTTTCTCTTCAGTCCCCATCTCCAGCTCCAGGTAGTTGTTTCGAGTGTGGAGAGTTTGGACATGGGTGGAGACAGTGTCCTCGTCGTCCTGGTAGTTCATCTCAGTAGAGGGTTCAACCCTCGACTTCAGCCCCAGTCACTTCACCACCCACCCAAGCATCTAGGGGTGGTGGTCAGGCAACTAGAGGACTCCCTAGAGGGGGAGGTCGAGCAGGTGGAGGCCAGCCACGTATTTATGCACTTCCATCTAGGACTGATGCTATGGCCTCCGATGCGGTGATTATAGGTACTATCTCAGTCTGTCACAGTGATGCTTTGGCTTTGTTTGACCCTAGTTCCACATACTCTTATGTTTCATCATATTTTGCTCACTTCCTAAATATGCCCCGTGAGTCTTTAGTTACGTCTGTTCATGTTTCGACTCCGATGGGCGATACTATTATTGTGGACTGTGTGTACCGGTCGTGAGGGATATCTATTTGGGGTCTGGAGACCCGAGTGAACTTGTTGTTACTCAGCATGGTTGATTTTGATGTGATTCTGGGCATGGATTGGTTATCCCATGTCATGCTATTCGTGATTGTCACGCTAAGACCGTGACCCTGGCTATGCCCGGAGTTCCGAGAGTTGAGTGGAGAGGGTCTATTGAGCATGTGCCTAGCAGAGTGATTTCTTATTTGAAGGCTCAGTGTATGGTTGGGAAAGGATGTGAATCTTATCTTGCTTTTGTGAGGGATGTTAGCAGTGAGACTACTTCTTCTGATGTTGTCCCTGTGGTCCGTGATTTTCCGGACGTATTCCCTGCAGACCTGCCAGGCATGCCCCCTGACATGGATGTTGATTTTGCTTTTGATTTGGTGCCAGGAACCCAGCCTATCTCTACTCCACCTTATCGTATGGCACCAGCGGAGTTGAAGGAATTGAAAGAACAGCTTCAGGAACTCTTAGATAAGGGGTTCATTCGGCCTAGTGTGTCACCTTGGGGTGCACCGGTGTTGTTTTTGAAAAAGAAGGATGTCTCCATGCG
The DNA here is from genome assembly GCA_005239495.1 of Nicotiana undulata. NCBI lineage: Eukaryota > Viridiplantae > Streptophyta > Magnoliopsida > Solanales > Solanaceae > Nicotiana > Nicotiana undulata. Next base: position 66,685 of record ML243473.1, read on the forward strand.
TATGTGTATTGATTATCGGCAGTTGAATAAGGTCACGGTGAAGAACCGATATCCTTTGCCCCGTATTGATGACTTGTTTGACCAGCTTTAGGGAGCTAGAGTGTTCTCTAAGATTGATTTGAGATCCGGGTATCATCAATTGAAGATTCAGGATTCTGACATTCCAAAGACTGCTTTCAGGACCAGATATGGTCATTATGAGTTCCTGGTCATGTCATTTGGGCTGACCAATGCCCCAGCCGCGTTCATGCAATTGATGAACATCGTGTTTCAGCCTTACCTTGATTCTTTCGTCATTGTGTTCATTGATGACATCCTGGTATATTCCCGTAGCCAGGAGGAGCATGCTCAACATTTGAGGGTTGTGTTGCAGAGGTTGAGGGAGAAGAAGCTTTATGCAAAGTTCTCCAAGTGTGAGTTTTGGCTTGGTTCAGTAGCTTTCTTGGGGCACGTGGTGTCTAGTGAGGGTATTCAGGTTGATCCGAAGAAGATTGAGGCAGTGCAGAGTTGTCCCAGACCGTCCTCAGCTACAGAGATTAGGAGTTTCCTTGGTCTGGCGGGATATTACCGTTGCTTTGTGGAAGGATTCTCCTCTATTGCTTCACCTTTGACCAGATTGACCCAGAAGGGTGCTTCATTCAGATGGTCCGATGAGTGTGAGGAGAGCTTTCAGAAGCTCAAGTCAGCATTGACCACAACTCCGATTTTGGTTTTGCCTACTGGTTCGGGTTCGTATACAGTCTACTGTGATGCTTCTAGACTTGGGTTGGGAGCGGTATTGATGCAGGACGGTAGGGTGATTGCCTAAGCGTCTAGACAGTTAAAGGTGCACGAGAAGAATTATCCAGTGCACGATCTTGAGTTAGCTGCCATTGTTCATGCCTCAAAGATTTGTCGCCATTATTTGTATGGAGTGCAGTGTGAGATTTTCACCACTCATCGTAGTCTGCAGTATTTACTGAAGCAGAAGGACTTGAATTTGCGTCAGAGGATATGGTTAGAGCTTCTTAAGGATTATGACCTAACTATTTTGTATCACCCGGGGAAGGCCAATGTAGTGGCCGATGCTTTGAGTCGTAGAGCCGAGAGTTTGGGAAGTCTAGCTTACCTTTCAGCAACAGAGCGACCTTTAACACTTGATGTTCAGGCTTTAGCGGGACAGTTGGTGAGATTAAATTTGTCAGAGCCTCCGCGGGTATTAGCTAGCATGGCTTCCCGGTCTTCTCTTTATGATCAGATTAGAGCACGTCAGTATGATGACCGACACTTGTTAGTCCTCCAGGACAGGGTCCGTCGAGGTGATGCCAGAGATGTGACTATTGGTGATGATGGTGTTGTGAGGATGCAGGGTCGTATTTGCGTGCCCAATGTAGACGGGCTTCGAGAGTTGATATTAGCAGAGGCCCATAGCTCGCGGTATTCCATCCATCCGGGTGCCGCGAAAATGTATCAGGATCTGAGACAACAGTATTGGTGGAGGCGGATGAAGAGAGATATTGTTGAGTATGTAGCACGTTGCCTCAACTTCCAGCAGGTCAAGTATGAGCACCAGATACCAGGTGGATTCGAAGGGTATTGATGCTATTTGGGTCATTGTGGATCCGTTGACCAAGTCCGCGCACTTTATTCCTGTCAGTACTACTTATACTTCGGAGAGGTTAGCTGGAATCTACATCAGGGAGATTATCCGATTGCACAGAGTTCCGATTTCTATTATTTCTGACAGAGGTACTCAGTTTGCGTATCAGTTTTGGAGGGCCGTGCAGAGAGGTATGGGTAATCAGGTAGAGTTGAGCACAACATTTCATCCTCGGACCGACGGGCAGTCGGAACAGACTATTCAGATTTTGGAGGACATGTTGCGTGCCTGTGTGATTGATTTTGGGGGTTCATGGGATCAGTTTCTGCCACTCGCGGAGTTTGCATATAATAATAGCTACCAGTCCAGTATTCAGATGGCCCCGTATGAGGCTTTATATGGTAGGAGGTGTAGATCTCCGGTTGGTTGGTTCGAGCCCGATGAGCCCAAACTGTTAGGCACAAATTTGATTCAGGATATGTTGGAGAAGGTGAAGTTGATTCAGGAGCGACTTCGCACGGCGCAGTCTAGGCAGAAGAGTTATGCGGACCAGAAGGTCCGGGATGTGTCCTTTATGGAAGGTGATAAGGTATTGTTGAAGGTATCACCTATGAAGGGTGTTATGAGGTTCGGAAAGAGGGGAAAACTGAGTCCCCAGTTTATTGGTCCTTTTGAGGTGCTTCAGAAGATTGGAGAGGTGGCTTACAAACTTGCCCTGCCACCCAGCTTATCGAGTGTGCGTCCGGTATTCCATGTGTCGATGATCCGGAAGTATGTTGGTGACCCATCTCATGTTTTAGACTTCAACACAGTTCAACTCGAGGATGATATGTCATATGAGGTTGAGCTAGTGGCCATTTTTGGTCGTCAGGTTAGAAAGCTGAGGTCTAAGGATATAGCTTCAGTAAAGGTACAATGGAGAGGTCAGCCAGTGGAAGAGGCTACTTGGTATACCGAGTAGTAGATGCAGAGCAAATATCCTCACTTGTTTGAGACTCCAGGTATGTTTCTAGACCCGTTCGAGGATGAACGTTTATTTAAGAGGGGGCGAATGTAACGACCCGGCCGGTCGTTCCATAGAATCTGCACTATATTTACTGTTTTTGGCTTGTCATAGGTTGGTTATACTTTTTATGATGTGTTAGAGTTTGTGGGCTCGGATTTAGAATGGTTGTAGTGAGAATTGAGACACTTAGTCTCTAAAAATAGCTTTATAGTTGGAAAAGTCAACTGTGAGTTGACTTATTGGTAAATGAACTCGGAATGCGGATTTTATGGCGCGGATAGCTTCGTAAGGTGATTTGGGACTTAGGAGTGAGTTCAGAATATTTTGTTTGATGTCCTGTGTAGAATTAGGCTTGAATTGGCGAAAGTTAGTTTTTGGTGATTTCTGGTCGGCAGTGGAAAATAGGCTATCGGGGTCGGAATGGATTTCCAGAAGTTGGAACAGGTTGGTAATGTTATTTTGGATATGTCTGCAAAATTTCAGGTCAATCGGAGGTGTTTTGGATAGTTTTGACATCGTTGGTGGAATTTAGAAATTTCAAAGTTCATAGGCGATGTGATTTTGGTGTTATGATGTTATTTTGGGTGTTCCGAGAGTGAAACTAAGTTTGAATGATCATATATGATGTGCTGGTATATTTGGTTGGGGTCCCGAGGGGCTCGAGATGGATTCAGATGGTTAACGGGAACTTTGGAGTTGGAAAAATGCAGCTTTCAGCTGCTGGTGTGATTTTACTGGTGCAACCGCACCTGCGGATGTTTGATCGCAGGTGCGGGCCCGCAAGAGCGGAAAAAGACTCCGCAGGTGCGAGATTTGGCCAGCCTAGGGGAAGGTCGCAAATGCGGACACTTCACCGCACCTGCGTGGTCGCAGGTGCAGAAGTGGAGCCGCAGGTGCGGAATTGCCCGGTTTAATGAAAAACCGCAGGTGCGGACCGCAGGTGCGAGATTTTGACCGCAGGTGTGAAAAGCCTGGGCAGAAAAGTATAAAAAGGGGACTTAACGATTTTTAACCCTTTTTTTACCATTGTTGTGCGGGTTCCGAGCTTTTTGAGGATTTTTGGAAGGAAAAACGTTTGTTCTTCATTGAGGTAAGATTTTTGGAATTATTAACTCGATTATGTGTGATTAAAAACCTTGTTAAAAGTGTTTAATTATTAACAGTATTTTATATCACAAAAAAAGTGTAACAAGTCTAAGTTTCGAAAAAACAAAATACAATGTGACCGAGTGTAAATCATGATCAAAATAGTGAGGAATATCAGAAAATAGCCCCCAAGGGGTCAAAACAGGTCGGTACAAGGCCCCAAACATGGTGTATCCCAAATATAGCAATAGTATGGAAATAAGGTTTATCATGTGATTTAAAAGCAATTACACAACTCAATAGTTGCCACGGGAAGGACCAAGTCCAAATCCCCAAATCAGTGCACGCCACACACCCGTCATCTGGCATGTGTGTGGCTCCAAAATAGTGAGAAAATGCTTAGACCGGGTTTCATACCCTCAGGACAAGATTTACAATCATTACTTACCTCAAACCGGCCCGAAGAACTACTCCGCGATACTCTTGCCCCTTGAATCGGCTCCCAAATGCTCCGAATATACCAAAACCAAATTAATAACATCAATATATGCTAGGGAGACGAAACTCATTCGAATATTATCAAAACAATGCACAACTCCTGAAATTGGCCAAGCCCGACCCCCGGTCCCATGTCTCGGAATCCAATAAAAATTACATCTCAAGAATCCTTATCCTTCCACGAGTCAACCCATATGAAATACACAAAAATTCAATCACAAATGACCCTCCAATTCCTCAATTTAAAGCCTCAAGTTTCCAAGCCCTAAACCCCCAATTTAGGCACTAATTTCCATAGATTTTACCCTAAACCAGTCCAATAATCACATTGAAACGAGTTTTAGATTCAAAAATCTTACCTCCACGAAGTTCTCTTGAATTCCTCCTTCAAAACCCTCTTTCAAAGCTCAATCCCGGATTAAAATATTGAAGAAATGGCTCAAATTCGCGAAAGCTGAAATTTATACCCTTCTTCCAGTTAAACCACACATGCGGTCATTTACCTTCACCTGCGGACCCGCACCTGCAATCCCAGGTGCGCACCTGCGGAAATTCACTTAGGCCCCAATTCTCGCACCTGCGGCTAGACTTCCACACCTGCGGCTTCGCAGGTGCGGCCCAGTTCTCGCACCTGCGACCTTCTGGGCCAATTCTGCATCTGCGGCTCCTAGTCCGCACCTGCGGCCTTGCACCTACGGCTCCCCTTCCGCAGGTGCGGCCACACCAGATTGGCTGCACCAGCAGCCTTTCAGCTGCAATTTCCAACTTAAATCCTTCCGATGACTATCCGAAATCAACCCGAGCCCCTCGGGACCCCAACCAAAAATAGTTATAAATGATCACCTGAACTTATTCGAACCCTCGGAACACTCCAAATAACATCAGAACTCCAATTCAACCCATGATTCAAGCCTAAGATTCTTAAAATTTCTGAAAATCACCAACGATGCCGAAACCAACCAAATCACGTCCAAATGACATGAAAATTTGCACACACGTCTAAAATGACACTACGGACCTGTTCACACTTATGGAATTCCATTCCGACCCGATAGACAATTTTCCACTGCCGACCGGAAATCGCCAAAAACTCAATTTCGCCAATTCAAGCCTAATTCTACTCCGAACATCAAAATCATATTCCGATCACACTCCTAAGTCCCAAATAACCTAACGAAGCTATCCGAGATATAAAATCCATCTTCCGATGTCGTTTACCTACTGGTCAACTCTCGGTTGACTTTTTCGACTATTAAGCTCATTTAAGAGACTAAGTGTCTCAATTCTCGCCACGACCACTCCGGACCTGAACCAACCGACCCAAACACATCATAAACAGACTAAGCAATGCATGACAAAGCAGAAACGGGAATAAGAGGGCTAATTCCACGGAACAATCGGCCGGGTCATTACAGGGATTAAGTTCCTTAAGGAAACAATGTGAATTCAGTGGGCTCAGATTAAATTATGTTTCTTTTACATTTCTGTTTATACGTTATTTTTTGTCTCTAGAATTATTTTACAAATAGAGTTTATTAACAGACCCTGCGTGCAGTGACAAGCTACATACATTGAAGCTAGGGAGGTCAACGAAATATCCTTCATCGAAATATTATATTTCTGGCTTATATTATACACAATATAAAAACTTATATTGTGTATATAGGTTAAAATTTATGTTTTATATTTCTGGCTTCGTGAATGCGGAATATTTTGTTCATCGAACTGTCCTTTTGCTCAAGTCTCAGTGGATAGAGTAATTGATAACTGCAGTGATCGAAAATAACAGACATTCCATAAAATAATTAAGGTGCACGTAAACTGATTCCCCACCTAAGAGCGCTTATGTCATAGGGGAACCTTTTGATAGTAAGAGATAGAAATGCGGCGAATAGAGAAAGAGCTTAGATTTGGATAATAGCTTTTCTTATGACACAAGATTGTTCTGTTCCGCCTAACCAAAGTCTTACCCTTTCTTTCCCTTTCGGGGATTTAGGTTTATTGCTTATGTCCGATTTGTTGACGCTAGCTTGACTTCACTCACTTCAGAGAGAGAGAAAAAACCTTCTGGCTATACTCTAGTTGGACAGTCTTAGTTCAGTTTGAGAAGTCAAGGAGGTAGCGTAGCACGGGACCGCGCCAAGCATAGAGGGAAAGCTGGCGAAAAGCATAGAGTGTGCGTGCTACGCTCTCTCCCTCCTTCCATCCGCGAAGCTGAGGAGATTCTCGTCACTCAGTTTTCAGAGCTGAGCCAATTGATTCAGTGGTCTCCCTCTCTCCCTATACTTCGAAGCACTTTCCTTACCCGCCTTTATTGAGAAAGAAAAGATCTAAAGGGGCAGAGGGACTAGTTTACCCTATTGTTGACTTCCCTGGCGTTGACCCTTTCCTGAACCAGAATCGGGGGAGGATGAGAGGCCATCATGCTTCTTTTGAAACAGAACCGCAAATTCGAAACTCTTTTTGTACCTCGAAAAAGGGGTCCTCCTTATGATGCTATGGACGGTTGTCCGAAGTGGAAGGGGTAAACTCAGACTCAGATAGGTTAGGATTGTGCGCTGAAAAAGAGGTTTCAACTATCAATCGTTGCCCTTATGTTGAGGAGATTTGGAATCCTTACTAGGTTTAGGAATCCATAATTCTTCAAGAAGACGAGATTAACCCGGATCAAAAGTCCGGCTTGCTTTCTCTCTTCTCTTGCAGTTGGCAGTGGAAATGGAGAGTAGGCTCGGAATATAATAGCTTGACCGTTGATCAATCAAGAGGGTTGCCGCCACTCCTTAATAAGGTTATCTGTTGTATCACTTCTTGCATTCTGAATTTCTACCAATTCTTTTTTTATTCATCAAAGTTGTACCTGGTCGTTTAAATCAGACCTCTATTTTGGTACAACGAGAAGAAGTTTACTATGGTCAGTACAGTGAGCCTTCCTGTACTGACTTATACTGACTTACTGTATACCGCTGTTAGTGTAGCTTTGGCTATTTTCTTTAGCAACGATGGTAAAGGGCAGACCCTTGAAAGAGTGCGTAATAGCTCACTGATCGAGCGCTCTTGCTTACCTTTAGAGCTTCCCGGGCTCTAGGCTCGACAACGTTCACTCTTCCATCTTCAGCTGGTCTATTCTGCACTCCCCTAGCATCTCGTTGCATCTCGACATGTTCGTGCTGCGGAGCGAACACCTACTTTGAGGAGAAAGTAGGTTAGTTAACGAAAGGGTAAGGTGAGGCTGGAATGGGATATAGTAAGTGTGCCACGAGTGCTCTCTTACGTTTTCAAAAGCTTTCTGTCAAACCGGCTCCTATTTCAATCCGTGCTAGACCGATCAATATACCAATAATCAAGTCTTTAGTCAACTGGTGGAATACATTGCATCAACCTGGGAGCATTAGCCGATCTGGTAGGGAGAACCGACCGTGGCCTTGCCCTTACTTTAGCTTTAGGAAGAAATCCAGACTTTGGAGCCCAGCGAGGTAGAGTTCGTTTTTTAATAGGAGCCCCATTGGGCTTTTACGGAGCTTGGCCTGCTTTCGCATTAACTCACCATTTGCTTTAAACGCCCTATAAGAAAAGAAGAAGAAAGAGGCTTAAGTCATCGCTTCCAATCCGGAGTAGGGGCTGAAAAGAGCTCTTTGTATAGGTTGGGGTCCGGGGTACCGTGAAATCCGTTTAGATCTATTTCAGTTGCCAATGAAATGGCCGTGGAGTGAGTCTAGTGCTTCCCTTTAACCTAGAAGCACTCAGTGAGCCTTCAACAATGTCCTTCTTGGCCTGTTGTTTGAGTTGACCGAAGGCGGCGGGTGGAGGGAACCAAAGACGTTGACGATCGATTCCTTCCAAAGGGTGTCGTTGCCGACCCTTACACCATAAAAATTCTCACGGTTAAAAAAGTGGTTAACTATCTCGAAAAAATCCATATCGTCCATCCGAAAAACGTGTCTCAATTACAGCCTCTTTGGACGTTTCAAACTTAGCGAACTGAAATATCTTAGTAGCTAAAGGAAGGGGTGGAAAGAAGATCGAAAGACATTGAGTAGCGAGACTTTCTTTTCCAGAGTAGTCATAGAAAGAGAATCGAGGCGTCTGGAGTGCTCAGGTACAACTTTGAGAAATTGCTTGCGACGGTAGCATTAGCTAGACAATCAAGGCAGATCGAACAAAGTCAGTCCTAGGGTGAAGATCACCGCGGACACCGAAAATAATATTGTAACACGTTTTTTTGAAGTGGGCCTTTTCTCTGTTTATGGGACCTTTTGGTTTTTAACAGCTGTGACGAGTCGACGCTGCATAATTGGATAAAGAGAAATACAGCTGGGTGCGTAGAGACCACAACGTGTTTGCCTCTCCTCTTTAATTTAATGTCGACCAAATTATGAGAAGAAGAAAAACAATGTTAAAAACAAAAAAGATAAATGTTTGAATTACTTTACTAATTTCATTATATATATATATATATATATATATATATATATATATATATATATATATATATA